>JANJXV010001694.1:0-86217 GCA_024803745.1 Megascapheus bottae
ACTCTATGACTTCACACTCTTCCCTTCTCTGAGTTCCCACACCTCCTTTCTATAACTTCACCCACCTCCAATCTATGACTTCACACACCTCCATTCTGACTTCACACACCTCCAGTCTGTGACTTCACAAACCTTCATTCTTTCTTTAGAAACATCCATTCTATGACTTCACACACCCCCATTGTATGACTTCACAAACCTTCATTCTTTGACTTCACACACCTCCATTCTGGGTTCACACACCTCAGTACTGTGACTTCACACATGTTCATTCTGACTTCACACTCCTCCATTCAATGACTTCACACACTTCCATTCTATGACTTCACACACCTCCATTCTGAGACTTCACACACCTCCATTTTGAGTTCACACACCTCCATTCTGTGACTTCAAACACCTCCATTCTATGACTTCACACACCTCCATTCTATGACTTCACACACCTCCATTTTGTGACTTCACACACCTCCATTCTATGACTTCACACACCTCCATTGTGACTTCACACACCTCCATTCCATGAGTTCACACACCTCCATTCTCACTAGAGACACCTCCATTCTATGAATTCACACACATCCGTTCTGACTTCACACAGCTCCATTCTGTGACTTCACAAAACTCCATTCTGTGATTTCACAGACCTCCATACTATGACTTCACACACCTCCATTCTATGACTTCACAAACCTCCATTTTGTGACTTCACACACGTCTATTCTATGACTTCACACACCTCCATTTTGAATTCACACACCTCCAACTTGACTTCCCACACCTCCATTCTATGACTTCACACACCTCCATTCTATGAGTACACACACCTCCAATTTGACATCACACACCTCCATTCTATGACTTCACACACTTCCATTCTATGACCTCACACACTTCCATTGTGACGTTACACAACTCCATTCTATGAGTTCACACATCTCCATTCTATGATTTCATACACCTCCTTTTTGACTTCACACACCTCCATTCTATGACTTCACAGACCTCGAATCTGTGACTTCACTCACCTCCACTCTATGACTTCACACTCTTCCATTCTATGACTTCCCACACCTCCTTTCTGTAACTTCACCCACCTCCATTCTATGACTTCACACACCTCCATTCTTACTTCACACACCTCCATTCTGTGACTTCACACACCTCCATTCTATGACTTCACACACCTCAATTCTATGAGTTCACACACCTCCATTCTATGAATTCACACACCTCCATTTTGACTTCACACACCTCCATTCTATGACTTCACACACCTTCATTCTTACTTCAGAAACATTCATTCTATGACTTCACACACCCCCATTGTATGACTTTACAAACCTCCATTCTGTGACTTGACACACCTCATTCTGGGTTCACACACCTCAATTCTGTGACTTCACACATGTTCATTCTGACTTCACACACCTCCATTCTATGACTTCACACACTTCCATTCTATGACTTCACACACCTCCATTCTGTGACATCACACACCTCCATTTTGAGTTCACACACCTACATTCTGTGACTTCAAACACCTCCATTCTATGACTTCACACACCTCCATTCTATGACTTCACACACCTCCATTTTGTGACTTCACACACCTCCATTCTATGACTTCACACACCTCCAATGTGACTTCACACACCTCCATTCCCAGAGTTCACACACCTCCATTCTCACTTCACACACTTCCATTCTATGACTTCACACACCTCCGATCTGATTTCACACACCACCATTCTGTGACTTCACACACCTCCATTCTGCCTTCACACACCTCCATTCTATGACTTAACACACTTCCATTCTGTGACTTCAAACACCTCCATTCTGTGACTTCACACACCTCCATTCTGAGTTCACACACCTCCATTCTGTGACTTCTCACACCTCCATTCTGGAACTTCACCCGTCTCCATTCTGTAACTTCACACACCTCCATCCTATGACTTCACACACCTCCATTCTATGAATTCACACACCTCCATTCTGTGAATACCAACACCTGCATTCTATGACTTCATACACCTCCATTGTGTGACTTCACATACCTCCATTCTGAGTTCACACACCTCCATTCTATGACTTCACACACCTGAATTCTATGACTTCACACACCTCCATTCTGAGTTCACACACCTCCATTCTATGACTTCACACACCTGAATTCTATGACTTCACACACCTCCATTCGTTGACATAAAAACCACCATTCAATGACTTCACACATCTCCATTGTGACTTCACACACCTCCATTCTATGAGTTCACACACCTCAATTCTATGACTTCACACAACACAATTCTGACTTCACACACCTCCATTTGCGACTTCACACAACACAATTTTGACTTCACACACCTCCATTCTATGACTTCACACACCTCCATTTTGACTTCACACACTTCAGTTCTGTGACTTCACACACCTCCATTCTGTGACTTCACACACTTCCATTCTGTGACTTCACACACCTCCATTCTGTGACTTCACACACCTCAATTCTGTGGCTTCACACACCTCCATTCTGACTTCTCAAAGCTTCATTCTATGATTTCACACACCTCCATTCTATGACTTCACACACCTCCATTCTGTGACTTCACACACCTCCATTCTGAGTTCACACACCTCCATTCTGACTTCACACACCTCCATTCTGACTTCACACACCTCCATTCTGTGACTTCACACACCACATTTTTGACTTCACACACCTACATTCTGTAACTTCACACACCTCCATTCTGTGACTTCACACACTTCCATTCTGTGACTTTACACACCTCTATTGTTTCACTTCACACACCTCCATTCTTTGACTTCACACACCTCCATTCCATGACTTCCCACACCTCCATTCTATGAGTACACAAACCTCCATTCTATGAGTTCACACACCTCCAATTTGACTTCACACACCTCCATTCTATGACTTCACACACGTTCATTCTTACTTCAGAAACATACATTCTCTGACTTCACACACCTCCATTCTATGACTTCACACACCTCCATTCTGAGTTCACACACCTCCATTCTGTGACTTCACACACTTCCATTCTGAGTTCACACACCTCCATTCTGTGACTTCACACACCTCCATTCTGACTTCACCAAACTCCATTCTATGACTTCACACACTTCCATTGTGACGTTACACAACTCCATTCTATGAGTTCACATATCTCCATTCTATGATTTCACACACCTCCATTCTGATTTCACACACCTCCATTCTATGACTTCACAGACCTCGAATCTGTGGCTTCACTCACCTCCACTCTATGACTTCACACTCTTCCATTCTATGACTTCCCACACCTCCTTTCTATAACTTCACCCACCTCCATTCTATGAATTCACACACCTCCATTCTGACTTCACACACCTCCATTCTGTGACTTCACACACCTCCATTCTATGACTTCACACACCTCAATTTTGAGTTCACACACTTGCATTCTATGACTTCACACACCTTCATTCTTACTTCAGAAACATTCATTCTATGACTTCACACACCCCCATTGTATGACTTCAGAAACCTCCCTTCTGTGACTTGACACACCTCCATTCTGGGTTCACACACATCAATTCTGTGACTTCACACATGTTCATTCTGACTTCACACACCTCCATTATATGACTTCACACAATTCCATTCTATGATTTCTCACACCTCCGTTCTGATTTCACACTCCACCATTCTGTGACTTCACACACCTCCATTCTGCCTTCATACACCTCCATTCTATGACTTAACACACTTCCATTCTATGACTGCACACACCTCCATTCTGTGACTTCACACACCTCCATTCTGAGTTCACACACCTCAATTCTGTGACTTTACACACCTCCATTCTGTGTCTTCACACGTCTCCATTCTGTGACTTCACACACCTCCATCCTATGACTTCACACACCTCCATTCTATGAATTCACACACCTCCATTCTGTGTTTACACACACCTCCATTCTATGACTTCATACACCTCCATTGTGTGACTTCACATACCTCTATTCTGAGTTCACACATCTCCATTCCATGATTTCACACACCTCCATTCTGACTTCACACACCTCCATTCTATGACTTCACAGACCTCGAATCTGTGACTTCACTCACCGCCACTCTATGACTTCACACTCTTCCATTCTATGAGTTCCCACACCTCCTTTCTATAACTTCACCCACCTCCGATCTATGAATTCACACACCTCCATTCTGACTGCACACACCTCCATTCTGTGATTTCACACACCTTCATTCTTTCTTTAGAAACATCCATTCTATGACTTCACACACCCCCATTGTATGACTTCACAAACCTTCATTCTTTGACTTCACAGACCTCCATTCTGGGTTCACACACCTCAATACTTTGACTTCACACATGTTCATTCTGGCTTCACACTCCTCCATTCAATGACTTCACACACTTGCATTCTATGACTTCACACACCTCCATTCTGAGACTTCACACACCTCTATTTTGAGTTCACACACCTCCATTCTGTGACTTCAAACACCTCTATTCTATGACTTCACACACCTCCATTCTATGACTTCACACACCTCCATTTCGTGACTTCACACACCTCCATTCTATGACTTCACACACATCCGTTCTGACTTCACACAGCTCCATTCTGTGACTTCACAAAACTCCATTCTGTGATTTCACAGACCTCCATACTATGACTTCACACACCTCCATTCTATGACTTCACAAACCTCCATTTTGTGACTTCACACACGTCCATTCTATGACTTCACACACCTCCATTTTGAATTCACACACGTCCAACTTGACTTCACACACCTCCATTCTATGACTTCACACACCTCCATTCTGTGAGTACACACACCTCCTATTTGACTTCACACACCTCCATTCTATGACTTCACACACCTCCATTCTATGACCTCACACATTTCCATTGTGACGTTACACAACTCCATTCTATGAGTTCACACATCTCCAATCTATGATTTCATACACCTCCTTTTTGACTTCACACAGCTTCATTCTATGACTTCACACACTTCCATTCTGTGACATCACACCATCTTTTTGACTTCACACACCTCCATTCTGTGACTTCACACACCTCCATTCTGTGACTTCACACACCTCCGTTTTGAATTCACACACTTCCATTCTGTGACTTCACACACAATTATTCTGTGTCTTCACACACCTCTATTGTTTCACTTCACACACCTCCATTCTTTGACTTCACACACCTCCATTCCATAACTTCAAGCACCTCCATTCTATGAGTTCACACACGTCCATTTTGACCTCACACACCTCCATTCTATGACTTCACTCACCGTCATTCTTACTTCAGAAACATCCATTCTATGACTTCACACACCTCCATGCTATGACTTCACATACCTCCATTCTGTGAATTCACACACCTCCATTCTGAGTTCACACACCTCCATTTTGTGACTTCACACACCTCCATTCTGCCTTCTCACACCTCCATTCTATGACTTAACACACTTCCATTCTATGACTTCACACACCTCCATTCTGTGACTTCACACACCTCCATTCTGAGTTCATAAACCTCCATTCTATGACTTCACACACCTACATTTTTTGACTTCACACACATCAATTCTGTGACTTCACACAACTCCATTCTGCCTTCTCACACTTCCATTCTATGACTTCATACACCTCCATTGTGTGACTTCACATACCTCCATTCTGAGTTCACACACCTCCATTCTATGACTTCACACACCTGAATTCTATGACTTCACACACCTCCATTCATTGACATCAAAAACCACCATTCTGTGACTTTACACAACTCCATTGTGACTTCACACACCTCTATTCTATGAGTTCACCCACCTCAATTGTATGACTTCACACAGCACAATTCTGACTTCACACACCTCCATTTGTGACTTCACACCCCACAATTTTGACTTCACACACCTACATTCTATGACTTCACAGACCTCCATTCTGTGACTTCACACACCTCCAGTTTGACTTCACACACTTCAATTCTGTGACTTCACACACCTCCATTCTGTGCCTTCACACACTTCCATTGTTTGACTTCATACACCTCCATTCTTGGACTTCACACACCTCCATTCCATGACTCCACACACCTCAATTCTATGAGTTCACACACCTCCATTCTATGAGTTCACACACCTCCATTCTGTGAATTCACACACCTCCTTTCTGTGATTTCACACACCTCCATTCTATGACTTCATACACCTCAATTGTGTGACTTCACATAACTCCATTCTGAGTTCACAAACCTCCACTCTATGACTTCACACACCAGAATTCTATGACTTCACACACGTCCATTCGTTGACATCAAAAACCATCATTCTATGAATTCACACAACTCCATTGTTACTTCACACACCTCCATTCTATGAATTCACACACCTCAATTCTATGACTTGAAACAGCATAATTCTGACTTCACACACCTCCATTGTATGACTTCATAGACCTCCATTCTGTGACTTCACACACCTCCATTTTGACTTCACACACTTCAATTCTGTGACTTCACACACCTCCATTCTGTGACTTCACACCCTTCCATTGTTTGACATCACACACCTCCATTCTTGGACTTCACAAACCTCCAATCCATGACTTCACACACCTCAATTCTATGAGTTCACACACCTCAATTCTATGAGTTCACACACCTCCATTTTGACTTCACACAGCGCCATTCTATGAGTTCACACACCTCTATTTTGTGAGTTCACACACCTCCATTTTGACTTCACACACCTCCATTCTATGACTTCACACACCTTCATACTTACTTAGGAACATCCATTCTATGACTTCACACACCCCCATTGTATGACTTTACAAACCTCCATTCTGTGACTTCACACACCTCCATTCTGGGTTCAAACACCTCAATTCTGTGACTTCACACATATTCATTCTGATTTCACACACCTCCATTCTATGACTTCACACACTTCCATTCTATGACTTCACACACCTCCATTCTGTGACTTCACACACCTCCATTTTGAGTTCACATACCTCCATTCTGTGACTTCAAACACCTCCATTCTATGACTTCACACACCTCCATTCTATGACTTCACACACCTCCATTTTGTGACTTCACACACCTCCATTCTATGACTTCACACACCTCTATTCTATGACTTCACATACCTCCATTCTGAGACTGCACACACCTCCATTCTGAGTCGCACACCTCCATTCTGTAACTTCACACACCTTCATTCTGCCTTCACACACCTCCATTCTATGACTTCACACACTTCCATTCTATGACTTCACACACCTCCATTCTGTGACTTCATACACCTCCATTCTGAGTTCACACACCTCCATTCTTTGACTTCACACACCTCCACTCTGTGACTTCACAAACCTCCACTCTGTCACTTCACACACCTCCATCCTATGACTTCACGCACCTCCATTCTATGAATTCACACACCTCCATCCTGTGATTTCAAACACCTCCATTCTATGACTTCATACAACTCCACTGTGTGACTTCACATACCTCCATTCTGAGTTCACACACCTCCATTCTATGACTTCACACACCTGAATTCTATGACTTCACACACCTCCATTCGTTGACATCAAAAACCACCATTCTATGACTTCACACAACTCCATTGTGACTTCACACACCTCCATCCTATGAGTTCACATACCTCAATTCTATGACTTCACTCAGCACAATTCTGACTTCACACACCTCCATTTGTGACTTCACACACCACAATTTTGACTTCACACACCTCCATTCTATGACTTCACAGACCCCCATTCTGTGACTTCACACACCTCCAGTTTGACTTCACACACTTCAATTCTGTGACTTCACACACCTCCATTCTGTGCCTTCACACACTTCCATTGTTTGACTTCATACACCTCCATTCTTGGACTTCACACACCTCCATTCCATGACTCCACACACCTCAATTCTATGAGTTCACACACCTCCATTCTATGAGTTCACACACCTCCATTCTGTGAATTCACACACCTCCATTCTGTGATTTCACACACCTCCATTCTATGACTTCATACACCTCCATTGTGTGACTTCACATAACTCCATTCTGAGTTCACACACCTCCACTCTATGACTTCACACACCAGAATTCTATGACTTCACACACCTCCATTCGTTGACATCAAAAACCATCATTCTATGAATTCACACAACTCCATTGTTACTTCACACACCTCCATTCTATGAATTCACACACCTCAATTCTATGACTTGACACAGCAAAATTCTGACTTCACACACCTCCATTGTATGACTTCATAGACCTCCATTCTGTGACTTCACACACCTCCATTTTGACTTCACACACTTCAATTCTGTGACTTCACACACCTCCATTCTGTGACTTCACACCCTTCCATTGTTTGACTTCACACACCTCCATTCTTGGACTTCACAAACCTCCAATCCATGACTTCACACACCTCAATTCTATGAGTTCACACACATCAATTCTATGAGTTCACACACCTCCATTTTGACTTCACACAGCGCCATTCTATGAGTTCACACACCTCTATTTTGTGAGTTCACACACCTCCATTTTGACTTCACACACCTCCATTCTATGACTTCACACACCTTCATACTTACTTAGGAACATCCATTCTATGACTTCACACACCCCCATTGTATGACTTTACAAACCTCCATTCTGTGACTTCACACACCTCCATTCTGGGTTCAGACACCTCAATTCTGTGACTTCACACATATTCATTCTGATTTCACACACCTCCATTCTATGACTTCACACACTTCCATTCTATGACTTCACACACCTCCATTCTGTGACTTCACACACCTCCATTTTGAGTTCACATACCTCCATTCTGTGACTTCAAACACCTCCATTCTATGACTTCACACACCTCCATTCTATGACTTCACACACCTCCATTTTGTGACTTCACCCACCTCCATTCTATGACTTCACACACCTCTATTCTATGACTTCACATACCTCCATTCTGTAACTTCACACACCTTCATTCTGCCTTCACACACCTCCATTCTATGACTTCACACACTTCCATTCTATGACTTCACACACCTCCATTCTGTGACTTCATACACCTCCATTCTGAGTTCACACACCTCCATTCTTTGACTTCACACACCTCCACTCTGTGACTTCACAAACCTCCATTCTGTGACTTCACACACCTCCATCCTATGACTTCACGCACCTCCATTCTATGAATTCACACACCTCCATTCTGTGATTTCAAACACCTCCATTCTATGACTTCATACAACTCCACTGTGTGACTTCACATACCTCCATTCTGAGTTCACACACCTCCATTCTATGACTTCACACACCTGAATTCTATGACTTCACGCACCTCCATTCGTTGACATCAAAAACCACCATTCTATGACTTCACACAACTCCATTGTGACTTCACACACCTCCATCCTATGAGTTCACATACCTCAATTCTATGACTTCACTCAGCACAATTCTGACTTCACACACCTCCATTTGTGACTTCACACACCACAATTTTGACTTCACACACCTCCATTCTATGACTTCACAGACCCCCATTCTGTGACTTCACACACCTCCATTTTGACTTCACACACTTCAATTCTGTGACTTCACACACCTCCATTCTGTGACTTCACACACTTCCATTGTTTGACTTCACACACCTCCATTCTTGTACTTCACACACCTCCATTCCATGACTTCACACACCTAAATGCTATAAGTTCACACACCTCCACTCTATGAGTTCACACACCTCCATTTTGACTTCACACACCTCCATTCTATGACTTCACACACCTTCATTCTTACTTTCGAAACATCCATTCTCTGACTTCACACACCCCCATTGTATGACTTCACAAACCTCCATTCTGTGATTCACACACTTCCATTCTGACTTCACACAACTTCATGATATGACTTCACACACCTCCAATCTGTGACTTCACGCACCTCCATTCTGTGACTTCACACACCTCCATCCTATGACTTCACGCACCTCCATTCTATGAATTCACACACCTCCATTCTGTGATTTCAAACACCTCCATTCTATGACTTCATACAACTCCACTGTGTGACTTCACATACCTCCATTCTGAGTTCACACACCTCCATTCTATCACTTCACACACCTGAATTCTATGACTTCACACACCTCCATTCTTTGACATCAAAAACCACCATTCTATGACTTCACACAACTCCATTGTGACTTCACACACCTCCGTTCTTTGAGTTCACATACCTCAATTCTATGACTTCACACAGCACAATTCTGACTTCACACACCTCCATTTATGACTTCACACACCACAATTTTGACTTCACACACCTCCATTCTATGACTTCACAGACCCCCATTCTGTGACTTCACACACCTCCATTTTGACTTCACACACTTCAATTCTGTGACTTCACACACCTCCATTCTGTGACAGCACACACTTCCATTGTTTGACTTCACACACCTCCATTCTTGTACTTCACACACCTCCATTCCATGACTTCACACACCTCAATGCTATAAGTTCACACACCTCCACTCTATGAGTTCACACACCTCCATTTTGACTTCACACACCTCCATTCTATGACTTCACACACCTTCATTCTTACTTTAGGAACAACCATTCTCTGACTTCACACACCCCCATTGTATGACTTCACAAACCTCCATTCTGTGACTTCACACACCTCCATTCTGGGTTCACACACTTCAATTCTGTGACTTCACACATGTTCATTCTGACTTCACACACCTCCATTCTATTACTGCACACACTTCCATTCTATGACGTCACACACCTCCATTCTGTGACTTCACACACCTCCATTTTGAGTTCACACACCTCCATTCTGTGACTTCACACACCTCCATTCTGACTTCACACAACTTCATGATATGACTTCACACACCTCCAATCTGTGACTTCACGCACCTCCATTCTATGACTTCACACACCTCCATTCTATGACTTCACACACCTCCATTTTGTGATTTCACACACCTCCATTCTATGACTTCACACACCTCCATTGTTACATCACACACCTCCATTCCATGAGTTCACACACCTCCATTCTCACTTCACACACCTCCATTCTATGACTTCACACACCTCCGTTCTGACTTCATACAGCTCCATTCTGTGATTTCACAAAACTCCATTCTGTGATTTCACACACCTCCATACTATGACTTCACACACCTCCATCTATGACTTCACACACCTCCATTCTGAGTTCACACATTTCCATTCTATGACGTCACACACCTCCATTCTGTGACTTCACACACCTCCATTTTGAGTTCACACACCTCCATTCTGTGACTTCATACACCTCCATTCTGCCTTCACACACCTCCATTCTATGACTTCACACACTTCCAATCTATGACTTCACACAGCTCCATTCTGTGACTTCACAAACCTCCATTCTGAGTTCACACACCTCCATTCTGTGACTTCACACACCTCCATTCTGTGACTTCACACACCTCCATCCTGTGATTTCACATATCTCCACTCTATGACTTCATACACCTCCATTGTGTGACTTCACATACCTCCATTCTGAGTTCCCACACCTCCATTCTATGACTTCACACACCTGAATTCTATGACGCCACACCTCCATTCGTTGACATCAAAAACCACAAATCTATGACTTCACACAACTCCATTGTGACTTCACACACCTCCATTCTATGAGTTCACACACCTCAATTCTATGACTTCACACAGCACAATTCTGACTTCACACACCTCCATTTGTGACTTCACACACCACAATTTTGACTTCACACACCTCCATTCTATGACTTCACAGACCTCCATTCTGTGACTTCACACACCACCATTTTGACTTCACACACTTCAATTCTGTGACTTCACACACCTCCATTCTGTGACTTCACACACTTCCATTGTTTGACTTCACACACCTCAATTCTATGAGTTTACACACCTCCATTCTATGAGTTCACACACCTCCATTTTGACTTCACACACCTCCATTCTGTGACTTCACTCACATTCATTCTTACATTAGAAACATCCATTCTATGACTTCACACACCTCCATTGTGACTTCACACACCTCCATTCCATGAGTTCACACATCTCCATTCTCACTTCACACACGTCCATTCTAGGACTTCACACACCTCCGTTCTGACTTCACACAGCTCCATTCTGTGACTTCACAAAACTACATTCTGTGATTTCACACACCTCCATACTATGACTTCACACACCTCCATTCTGAGTTCACACACTTCCATTCTGAGTTCACACACCTCCATTCTGTGACTTCACACACCTCCATTCTGCCTTCACACACCTCCATTCTATGACTTCACACACTTCATTCTATGACTTCAAATACCTCCATTCTGTGACTTCACACACCTCCATTCTGAGTTCACACACCTCCATTCTGTGACTTCACACACCTCCATTCTGACTTCACACAACTTCATGATATGACTTCACACACCTCCAATCTGTGACTTCACGCACCTCCATTCTATGACTTCACACACCTCCATTCTATGACTTCACACACCTCCATTTTGTGATTTCACACACCTCCATTCTATGACTTCACACACCTCCATTGTTACATCACACACCTCCATTCCATGAGTTCACACACCTCCATTCTCACTTCACACACCTCCATTCTATGACTTCACACACCTCCGTTCTGACTTCATACAGCTCCATTCTGTGATTTCACAAAACTCCATTCTGTGATTTCACACACCTCCATACTATGACTTCACACACCTCCATCTATGACTTCACACACCTCCATTCTGAGTTCACACATTTCCATTCTATGACGTCACACACCTCCATTCTGTGACTTCACACACCTCCATTTTGAGTTCACACACCTCCATTCTGTGACTTCATACACCTCCATTCTGCCTTCACACACCTCCATTCTATGACTTCACACACTTCCAATCTATGACTTCACACAGCTCCATTCTGTGACTTCACAAACCTCCATTCTGAGTTCACACACCTCCATTCTGTGACTTCACACACCTCCATTCTGTGACTTCACACACCTCCATCCTGTGATTTCACGTATCTCCACTCTATGACTTCATACACCTCCATTGTGTGACTTCACATACCTCCATTCTGAGTTCCCACACCTCCATTCTATGACTTCACACACCTGAATTCTATGACTCCACACCTCCATTCGTTGACATCAAAAACCACAAATCTATGACTTCACACAACTCCATTGTGACTTCACACACCTCCATTCTATGAGTTCACACACCTCAATTCTATGACTTCACACAGCACAATTCTGACTTCACACACCTCCATTTGTGACTTCACACACCTCAATTTTGACTTCACACACCTCCATTCTATGACTTCACAGACCTCCATTCTGTGACTTCACACACCACCATTTTGACTTCACACACTTCAATTCTGTGACTTCACACACCTCCATTCTTTGACTTCACACACTTCCATTGTTTGACTTCACACACCTCAATTCTATGAGTTTACACACCTCCATTCTATGAGTTCACACACCTCCATTTTGACTTCACACACCTCCATTCTGTGACTTCACTCACATTCATTCTTACATTAGAAACATCCATTCTATGACTTCACACACCTCCATTGTGACTTCACACACCTCCATTCCATGAGTTCACACATCTCCATTCTCACTTCACACACGTCCATTCTAGGACTTCACACACCTCCGTTCTGACTTCACACAGCTCCATTCTGTGACTTCACAAAACTACATTCTGTGATTTCACACACCTCCATACTATGACTTCACACACCTCCATTCTGAGTTCACACACTTCCATTCTGAGTTCACACACCTCCATTCTGTGACTTCACACACCTCCATTCTGCCTTCACACACCTCCATTCTATGACTTCACACACTTCATTCTATGACTTCAAATACCTCCATTCTGTGACTTCACACACCTCCATTCTGAGTTCACACACCTCCATTCTGTGACTTCACACACCTCCCTTCTGCCTTCACACACCTCCATTCTATGACTTCACACACTTCCAATCTATGGCTTTACACACCTCCATTCTATGACTTCACACACCTCAATTCTATGACTTCACACACCTCCATTCTATGACTTCCCACACCTCCATTCTGTGACTTCACACACCTCCATTCTATGACTTAAAATACCTTCATTCTTACTTCACAAACATCCATTCTGTGACTTCACACACCTACATTCTCTGACTACACACATCTCCATTCTGACTTCACACATCCATTCTGTGACTTCACACACCTCAATTCTGTGACTTCACACACCTCCATTCTGTGACTTCACACACCTCGATTCTGACTTCACACACCTCCATTCTGACTTCACACACTTCCATTCTGACTTCACACAGCTCCATTCTATGACTTCACACACCTCCATTCTGTGACTTCACACACCACATTTTTGAGTTCACACACCTCCATTCTGTGACTTCTCACACCTCCATTCTGTGACTTCACACACCTCCATTCTGTGTCTTCACACACGTCTATTGTTTCACTTCACACACCTCCATTCTTTGATTTCACACACCTCCATTCCATGACTTCACACACCTCCATTCTATGGGTTCACACACCTCCATTCTATCAGTTCACACACCTCCATTTTGACTTCACACACCTCCATTCTATGACTTCACACACCTTCATTCTTACTTCAGAATCATCCATTCTATGACTTCACACACCTCCATTCTATGACTTCACATACCTCCATTCTGTGACTTCACACACCTCCATTCTGAGTTCACACACCTCCATTCTGTGACTTCACACACCTCCATTCTGCCTTCACACACCTCCATTCTATGACTTCACACACTTCCATTCTATGACTTCACACACCTCCATTCTGTGACTTCACACACCTCCATCCTATGACTTCACACACCTCCATTCTATGAATTCACACACATACATTCTGTGATTTCACACACATCCATTCTATGACTTCACATACCTCCATTCTGTGTCTTCACATACCTCCATTCTGAGTTCACACACCTACATTCTATGACTTCACAAACCTCCACTCTGAGTTCACAGACCTCCATTCTATGACTTCACACACCTCCATTCTATGACTTCATAAATCTCCATTCTGACTTCACACACCTCCATTCTGAGTTCACAGACCTCCATTCTGTGACTTAACACACCTCCATTCTGTGACTTCACACACCTCAATTGTGTGACTTCACACACCTCCATTCTATGATTTCACACACTTCCATTCTATGACTTCAAACACCTCCATTCTATGACTTCAAACACCTCCATTCTATGATTTCACACACCTCCATTGTATTATTTCACACACCTCCATTCTATGACTTCACACACCTCCATTCTATGCCTTCACTCACCTCCATTCTGAATTCACACACCTCCATTCTGTGACTTCTCACACCTCCATTCTGACTTCACACACCTCCATACTATGACTTCACTCACCTCCATTGTGAATTCACACACCTCCATTCTGTGACTTCTCATACCTCTATTCTAACTTTACAGACCTCCATTCCATGACTTCACACACCTCCATTCTGGGACTTCACACACCTCCATTATATGACTTCACAAACCTCCATTCTGTGACTTCACACACCTCCATTCTGAGTTCACACGCCTCCATTCTGTGACTTCACAAACCTCCATTTTGACTTCACACACCTCCATTCTATGACTTCACACACTTCAATTCTATGAATTCACACACCTCTATTTTGTGACTTCACATACCTCCATTGTGTCTTCACACACCTCCATTCTGTGACTTCACACACCTCCATTCTGTGACTTCACACACCTCCAATCTATGACTTCATACACCTCCATTCTATGACTTCACACACCTACATTCTATGAATTCACACACCTCCATTCTGTGACTTCACACACCTACATTCTATGACTTTACACACCTCCATTCTGTGAATTCACACACCTTCATTCTGTGACTTCACACACCTTCATTCTATGACTTCACACACCTGAATTCTATGACTTCAAACACCTCCATTCGTTGACATCAAAAACCACCAATCTATGACTTCACACAACTGCATTGTGACTTCACACACCTCCATTCGATGAGTTCACACACCTCAATTCTATGACTTCACACAGCACAATTCTGACTTGACACACTTCCATTTGTGTCTTCACACACCACAATTTTGACTTCAGACACCTCCATTCTATGACTTCACAGACCTCCATTCTGTGACTTCACACACCTCCATTCCATGACTTCACACACCTCAATTCTATGAGTTCACACACCTCCATTCTATGAGTTCACACACCTCCAATTTTACTTCACACACCTCCATTCTATGACTTCACACACCTTCATTCTTACTTTAGAAACACCCATTCTATGACTTCACACACCCCCATTGTATGACTTCCCAAACCTCCATTCTGTGACTTCATACACCTCCATTCTGGGTTCACACACCTCAATTCTGTGACTTCACACATGTTCATTCTGACTTCACACACCTCCATTCTGTGACTTCACAAACTTCCATTCTGTGACTTCACACACCTCCATTTTGAGTTCCCACACCTCCATTCTGTGACTTCAACCACCTCCATTCTATGACTTCACACACCTCCATTCTATGACTTCACACACCTCCATTTTGTGACTTCACACACCTTCATTCTATGACTTCACACACCTCCACTGTGACTTGACACACCTCCGTTCCATGAGTTCACACACCTCCATTCTCACTTCACACACCGCGAATATATGACTTCACACACCTCCGTTCTGACTTCACACAGCTCCATTGTGTGACTTCACAAAACTCCATTCTGTGATTTCACACACCTCCATACTATGACTTCACACACCTCCATCTATCACTTCACACACCTCCATTCTGAGTTCACACACCTCCATTCTGAGTTCACACACCTCCATTCTGTGACTTCACACAACTCCATTCTGCCTTCACACACCTCCATTGTATGACTTCACATACTTCCATTCTATGACTTCACATACCTCCATTCTGTGACTTCACACACCTCCATTCTGACTTCACACACCTCCATTCTGACTTCACACAGCTCCATTCTATGACTTCACACACCTCCATTCTGTGACTTCACACACCACCTTTTGACTTCACACACCTCCATTCTGTAACTTCACACACCTCCATTCTGTGACTTCACACAACTCCGTTTTGACTTCACACACTTCCATTTTGTGACTTCACACACCTCCATTCTGTGACTTCACACTCCTCTATTGTTTCACTTCACACACCTCCATTCTTTGACCTCACACACCTCCATTCCCTGACTTAACACACCTCCATTCTATGAGTTCACACACCTCCATTCTATGAGTTCACACACCTCCATTCTATGCCTTCACACACCTTCATTCTTACTTCAGAAACATCCATTCTCTGATTCACACACCTCCATTCTATGTCTTCACAAACCTCCATTCTGTGACTTCACTCACCTCCATTCTGAGTTCCCACACCTCCATTCTGTGACTTCACACTCCTCCCTTCTGTGACTTCACACGCCTCCATTCTGACTTCACACACCTCCATTCTATGACTTCACAGACCTCGAATCTCTGACTTCACTCACCTCCACTCTCTGAGTTCACATTCCTCCATTCTATGACTTCCCACACCTCCTCCCTATAACTTCTCCACCTCCATTCTATGACTTCCCACACCTCAATTCTATGACTTTACACACCTCCATTTCTGACTTCACACACCTCCATTCTGCCTTCACACACCTCCATTCTATGAATTCACATACTTCCATTCTATGACTTCACATACCTCCATTCTGAGTTCACACACCTCCATTCTGTGACTTCACACACCTCCATTCTATGACTTCACACACCTCCATTCTGTGACTTCACACTCCTCCATTCTGAGTTCATACACCTCCATTCTGACTTCACACACCTCCATTCTGACTTCACACACCTCCATTCTGACTTCACACAGCTCCATTCTATGACTTCACACACCTCCATTCTGTGACTTCACACACCACCTTTTGACTTCACACACCTCCATTCTGTAACTTCACACACCTCCATTCTGTGACTTCACACAACTCCGTTTTGACTTCACACACTTCCATTTTTGAATTCACACACCTCCATTCTGTGACTTCACACTCCTCTATTGTTTCACTTCACACACCTCCATTCTTTGACCTCACAGACCTCCATTCCCTGACTTAACACACCTCCATTCTATGAGTTCACACACCTCCATTCTATGAGTTCACACACCTCCAATTTGACTTCACACACCTCCATTCTATGACTTCACACACCTTCATTCTTACTTCAGAAACATCCATTCTCTGATTCACACACCTCCATTCTATGTCTTCACAAACCTCCATTCTGTGACTTCACACACCTCCATCCTGTGATTTCACATATCTCCACTCTATGACTTCATACACCTCCATTGTGTGACTTCACATACCTCCATTCTGAGTTCCCACACCTCCATTCTATGACTTCACACACCTGAATTCTATGACTGCACACCTCCATTCGTTGACATCAAAAACCACAAATCTATGACTTCACACAACTCCATTGTGACTTCACACACCTCCATTCTATGAGTTCACACACCTCAATTCTATGACTTCACACAGCACAATTCTGACTTCACACACCTCCATTTGTGACTTCACACACCACAATTTTGACTTCACACACCTCCATTCTATGACTTCACAGACCTCCATTCTGTGACTTCACACACCACCATTTTGACTTCACACACTTCAATTCTGTGACTTCACACACCTCCATTCTGTGACTTCACACACTTCCATTGTTTGACTTCACACACCTCAATTCTATGAGTTTACACACCTCCATTCTATGAGTTCACACACCTCCATTTTGACTTCACACACCTCCATTCTGTGACTTCACTCACATTCATTCTTACATTAGAAACATCCATTCTATGACTTCACACACCTCCATTGTGACTTCACACACCTCCATTCCATGAGTTCACACACCTCCATTCTCACTTCACACACGTCCATTCTAGGACTTCACACACCTCCGTTCTGACTTCACACAGCTCCATTCTGTGACTTCACAAAACTACATTCTGTGATTTCACACACCTCCGTACTATGACTTCACACACCTCCATTCTCAGTTCACACACTTCCATTCTGAGTTCACACACCTCCATTCTGTGACTTCACACACTTCCATTCTGCCTTCACACACCTCCATTCTATGACTTCACACACTTCATTCTATGACTTCAAATACCTCCATTCTGTGACTTCACACACCTCCATTCTGAGTTCACACACCTCCATTCTGTGACTTCACACACCTCCCTTCTGCCTTCACACACCTCCATTCTATGACTTCACACACTTCCAATCTATGGCTTTACACACCTCCATTCTATGACTTCACACACCTCAATTCTATGACTTCACACACCTCCATTCTATGACTTCCCACACCTCCATTCTGTGACTTCACACACCTCCATTCTATGACTTAAAATACCTTCATTCTTACTTCACAAACATCCATTCTGTGACTTCACACACCTACATTCTCTGACTACACACATCTCCATTCTGACTTCACACATCCATTCTGTGACTTCACACACCTCAATTCTGTGACTTCACACACCTCCATTCTGTGACTTCACACACCTCGATTCTGACTTCACACACCTCCATTCTGACTTCACACACTTCCATTCTGACTTCACACAGCTCCATTCTATGACTTCACACACCTCCATTCTGTGACTTCACACACCACATTTTTGAGTTCACACACCTCCATTCTGTGACTTCTCACACCTCCATTCTGTGACTTCACACACCTCCATTCTGTGTCTTCACACACGTCTATTGTTTCACTTCACACACCTCCATTCTTTGATTTCACACACCTCCATTCCATGACTTCACACACCTCCATTCTATGGGTTCACACACCTCCATTCTATCAGTTCACACACCTCCATTTTGACTTCACACACCTCCATTCTATGACTTCACACACCTTCATTCTTACTTCAGAATCATCCATTCTATGACTTCACACACCTCCATTCTATGACTTCACATACCTCCATTCTGTGACTTCACACACCTCCATTCTGAGTTCACACACCTCCATTCTGTGACTTCACACACCTCCATTCTGCCTTCACACACCTCCATTCTATGACTTCACACACTTCCATTCTATGACTTCACACACCTCCATTCTGTGACTTCACACACGTCCATCCTATGACTTCACACACCTCCATTCTATGAATTCACACACATACATTCTGTGATTTCACACACATCCATTCTATGACTTCACATACCTCCATTCTGTGTCTTCACATACCTCCATTCTGAGTTCACACACCTACATTCTATGACTTCACAAACCTCCACTCTGAGTTCACAGACCTCCATTCTATGACTTCACACACCTCCATTCTATGACTTCATAAATCTCCATTCTGACTTCACACACCTCCATTCTGAGTTCACAGACCTCCATTCTGTGACTTAACACACCTCCATTCTGTGACTTCACACACCTCAATTGTGTGACTTCACACACCTCCATTCTATGATTTCACACACTTCCATTCTATGACTTCAAACACCTCCATTCTGTGACTTCACACTCCTCTATTGTTTCACTTCACACACCTCCATTCTTTGACCTCACAGACCTCCATTCCCTGACTTAACACACCTCCATTCTATGAGTTCACACACCTCCATTCTATGAGTTCACACACCTCCAATTTGACTTCACACACCTCCATTCTATGACTTCACACACCTTCATTCTTACTTCAGAAACATCCATTCTCTGATTCACACACCTCCATTCTATGTCTTCACAAACCTCCATTCTGTGACTTCACACACCTCCATCCTGTGATTTCACATATCTCCACTCTATGACTTCATACACCTCCATTGTGTGACTTCACATACCTCCATTCTGAGTTCCCACACCTCCATTCTATGACTTCACACACCTGAATTCTATGACTGCACACCTCCATTCGTTGACATCAAAAACCACAAATCTATGACTTCACACAACTCCATTGTGACTTCACACACCTCCATTCTATGAGTTCACACACCTCAATTCTATGACTTCACACAGCACAATTCTGACTTCACAGACCTCCATTTGTGACTTCACACACCACAATTTTGACTTCACACACCTCCATTCTATGACTTCACAGACCTCCATTCTGTGACTTCACACACCACCATTTTGACTTCACACACTTCAATTCTGTGACTTCACACACCTCCATTCTGTGACTTCACACACTTCCATTGTTTGACTTCACACACCTCAATTCTATGAGTTTACACACCTCCATTCTATGAGTTCACACACCTCCATTTTGACTTCACACACCTCCATTCTGTGACTTCACTCACATTCATTCTTACATTAGAAACATCCATTCTATGACTTCACACACCTCCATTGTGACTTCACACACCTCCATTCCATGAGTTCACACACCTCCATTCTCACTTCACACACGTCCATTCTAGGACTTCACACACCTCCGTTCTGACTTCACACAGCTCCATTCTGTGACTTCACAAAACTACATTCTGTGATTTCACACACCTCCGTACTATGACTTCACACACCTCCATTCTCAGTTCACACACTTCCATTCTGAGTTCACACACCTCCATTCTGTGACTTCACACACTTCCATTCTGCCTTCACACACCTCCATTCTATGACTTCACACACTTCATTCTATGACTTCAAATACCTCCATTCTGTGACTTCACACACCTCCATTCTGAGTTCACACACCTCCATTCTGTGACTTCACACACCTCCCTTCTGCCTTCACACACCTCCATTCTATGACTTCACACACTTCCAATCTATGGCTTTACACACCTCCATTCTATGACTTCACACACCTCAATTCTATGACTTCACACACCTCCATTCTATGACTTCCCACACCTCCATTCTGTGACTTCACACACCTCCATTCTATGACTTAAAATACCTTCATTCTTACTTCACAAACATCCATTCTGTGACTTCACACACCTACATTCTCTGACTATACACATCTCCATTCTGACTTCACACATCCATTCTGTGACTTCACACACCTCAATTCTGTGACTTCACACACCTCCATTCTGTGACTTCACACACCTCGATTCTGACTTCACACACCTCCATTCTGACTTCACACACTTCCATTCTGACTTCACACAGCTCCATTCTATGACTTCACACACCTCCATTCTGTGACTTCACACACCACATTTTTGAGTTCACACACCTCCATTCTGTGACTTCTCACACCTCCATTCTGTGACTTCACACACCTCCATTCTGTGTCTTCACACACGTCTATTGTTTCACTTCACACACCTCCATTCTTTGATTTCACACACCTCCATTCCATGACTTCACACACCTCCATTCTATGGGTTCACACACCTCCATTCTATCAGTTCACACACCTCCATTTTGACTTCACACACCTCCATTCTATGACTTCACACACCTTCATTCTTACTTCAGAATCATCCATTCTATGACTTCACACACCTCCATTCTATGACTTCACATACCTCCATTCTGTGACTTCACACACCTCCATTCTGAGTTCACACACCTCCATTCTGTGACTTCACACACCTCCATTCTGCCTTCACACACCTCCATTCTATGACTTCACACACTTCCATTCTATGACTTCACACACCTCCATTCTGTGACTTCACACACCTCCATCCTATGACTTCACACACCTCCATTCTATGAATTCACACACATACATTCTGTGATTTCACACACATCCATTCTATGACTTCACATACCTCCATTCTGTGTCTTCACATACCTCCATTCTGAGTTCACACACCTACATTCTATGACTTCACAAACCTCCACTCTGAGTTCACAGACCTCCATTCTATGACTTCACACACCTCCATTCTATGACTTCATAAATCTCCATTCTGACTTCACACACCTCCATTCTGAGTTCACAGACCTCCATTCTGTGACTTAACACACCTCCATTCTGTGACTTCACACACCTCAATTGTGTGACTTCACACACCTCCATTCTATGATTTCACACACTTCCATTCTATGACTTCAAACACCTCCATTCTATGACTTCAAACACCTCCATTCTATGATTTCACACACCTCCATTGTATTATTTCACACACCTCCATTCTATGACTTCACACACCTCCATTCTATGCCTTCACTCACCTCCATTCTGAATTCACACACCTCCATTCTGTGACTTCTCACACCTCCATTCTGACTTCACACACCTCCATACTATGACTTCACTCAACTCCATTGTGAATTCACACACCTCCATTCTGTGACTTCTCATACCTCTATTCTAACTTTACAGACCTCCATTCCATGACTTCACACACCTCCATTCTGGGACTTCACACACCTCCATTATATGACTTCACAAACCTCCATTCTGTGACTTCACACACCTCCATTCTGAGTTCACACGCCTCCATTCTGTGACTTCACAAACCTCCATTTTTACTTCACACACCTCCATTCTATGACTTCACACACCTTCATTCTTACTTTAGAAACACCCATTCTATGACTTCACACACCCGCATTGTATGACTTCCCAAACCTCCATTCTGTGACTTCATACACCTCCATTCTGGGTTCACACACCTCAATTCTGTGACTTCACACATGTTCATTCTGACTTCACACACCTCCATTCTGTGACTTCACAAACTTCCATTCTGTGATTTCACACACCTCCATTTTGAGTTCACACACCTCCATTCTGTGACTTCAACCACCTCCATTCTATGACTTCACACACCTCCATTCTATGACTTCACACACCTCCATTTTGTGACTTCACACACCTCCATTCTATGACTTCACACACCTCCACTGTGACTTGACACACCTCCGTTCCATGAGTTCACACACCTCCATTCTCACTTCACACACCGCGAATATATGACTTCACACACCTCCGTTCTGACTTCACACAGCTCCATTGTGTGACTTCACAAAACTCCATTCTGTGATTTCACACACCTCCATACTATGACTTCACACACCTCCATCTATGACTTCACACACCTCCATTCTGAGTTCACACACCTCCATTCTGAGTTCACACACCTCCATTCTGTGACTTCACACAACTCCATTCTGCCTTCACACACCTCCATTGTATGACTTCACATACTTCCATTCTATGACTTCACATACCTCCATTCTGTGACTTCACACACCTCCATTCTGACTTCACACACCTCCATTCTGACTTCACACAGCTCCATTCTATGACTTCACACACCTCCATTCTGTGACTTCACACACCACCTTTTGACTTCACACACCTCCATTCTGTAACTTCACACACCTCCATTCTGTGACTTCACACAACTCCGTTTTGACTTCACACACTTCCATTTTGTGACTTCACACACCTCCATTCTGTGACTTCACACTCCTCTATTGTTTCACTTCACACACCTCCATTCTTTGACCTCACACACCTCCATTCCCTGACTTAACACACCTCCATTCTATGAGTTCACACACCTCCATTCTATGAGTTCACACACCTCCATTCTATGCCTTCACACACCTTCATTCTTACTTCAGAAACATCCATTCTCTGATTCACACACCTCCATTCTATGTCTTCACAAACCTCCATTCTGTGACTTCACTCACCTCCATTCTGAGTTCACACACCTCCATTCTGTGACTTCACACTCCTCCCTTCTGTGACTTCACACGCCTCCATTCTGACTTCACACACCTCCATTCTATGACTTCACAGACCTCGAATCTCTGACTTCACTCACCTCCACTCTCTGACTTCACATTCCTCCATTCTATGACTTCCCACACCTCCTCCCTATAACTTCTCCCACCTCCATTCTATGACTTCCCACACCTCAATTCTATGACTTTACACACCTCCATTTCTGACTTCACAAACCTCCATTCTGCCTTCACACACCTCCATTCTATGAATTCACATACTTCCATTCTATGACTTCACACACCTCCATTCTGAGTTCACACACCTTCATTCTGTGACTTCACACACCTCCATTCTATGACTTCACACACCTCCATTCTGTGACTTCACACTCCTCCATTCTGAGTTCATACACCTCCATTCTGACTTCACACACCTCCATTCTGACTTCACACACCTCCATTCTGACTTCACACAGCTCCATTCTATGACTTCACACACCTCCATTCTGTGACTTCACACACCACCTTTTGACTTCACACACCTCCATTCTGTAACTTCACACACCTCCATTCTGTGACTTCACACAACTCCGTTTTGACTTCACACACTTCCATTTTTGACTTCACACACCTCCATTCTGTGACTTCACACTCCTCTATTGTTTCACTTCACACACCTCCATTCTTTGACCTCACAGACCTCCATTCCCTGACTTAACACACCTCCATTCTATGAGTTCACACACCTCCATTCTATGAGTTCACACACCTCCAATTTGACTTCACACACCTCCATTCTATGACTTCACACACCTTCATTCTTACTTCAGAAACATCCATTCTCTGATTCACACACCTCCATTCTATGTCTTCACAAACCTCCATTCTGTGACTTCACTCACCTCCATTCTGAGTTCACACACCTCCCATTCTGTGACTTCACACACCTCCCTTCTGTGACTTCACACGCCTCCATTCTGACTTCACACACCTCCATTCTATGACTTCACAGACCTCGAATCTGTGACTTCACTCACCTCCACTCTCTGACTTCACATTCCTCCATTCTATGAATTCACACACCTCCATTCTATGACTTCACACACTACAATTCTATGAATTCACACACCTCCATTCTGTTACTTCACACACCTCCATTGTGAGTTCACACACTTCCATTCTGTGACTTCCACACCTCCATTCTGTGACTTCACACAGCTCCATTCTATGACTTCATACACCTCCATTCTATTACTTCACCCACCTACATTCTATGAATTCACACACCTCCATTCTGTGACTTCACACACCTACATTCTATGATGTCACACACCTCCATTCTGTGACTTCACACACCTTCATTCTGTGACTTCACACACCTCAATTCTATGACTTCACACACCTCCATTCTATGACTTCACACAGCTCCATTCTATGACTTCATACACCTCCATTCTATTACTTCACCCACCTACATTCTATGAATTCACACACCTCCATTCTGTGACTTCACACACCTACATTCTATGATGTCACACACCTCCATTCTGTGACTTCACACACCTTCATTCTGTGACTTCACACACCTCAATTCTATGACTTCACACACCTCCATTCTACGACTTCACACACCTGAATTCTATGACTTCACACACCTCCATTCGTTGACATCAAAAACCACCATTCTATGACTTCACACAACTCCATTGTGACTTCACACACCTCCATTCTATGAGTTCACACACTTCCACTCTATGACTTCAAACACCTCCATTCTGTGACTTCACGCACCTCCTTTCTGTGACTTCACACACCTCCATTCTGTGACTTCACACACCTCCATTCTGACTTCACACACCTCCATTCTTTGACTTCACAGACCTCGAATCTGTGACTTCACTCACCTCCACTCTATGACTTCACATTCTTCCATTCTATGACTTCCCACACCTCCTTTCTATAACTTCTCCCACCTCAATTCTATGACTTCACACACCTCCATTCTGACTTTACACACCTCTATTCTGTGACTTCACACACCTCCATTCTATGACTTCACACACCTCAGTTCTATGACTTCACACACCTCCATTCTATGACTTCACACACCTCCATTCTATGACTTCACACACCTCCATTCTGCCTTCACACACCTCCATTCTATGACTTCACATACTTCCATTCTATGACTTCACACACTTCCATTCTGTGACTTCACACACCTCCATTCTGTGTTCACACACCTCTATTCTGTGACTTAACACACCTCCATTCTGTAACTTCACACACCTCCATTCTGTGACTTCACACACCTCCAATCTATGACTTCACACACCTCCATTCTATGAATTCACACACCTCCATTCTGTGACTTAACACACCTCAATTCTGTGACTTCACACACCTCCATTCTGTGACTTCACACACCTCAATCCTATGACTACACACACCTCCATTCTATGAATTCAGACACCTCCATTCTATGACTTCACACACTACAATTCTATGAATTCGCACACATCCATTCTGTGACTTCACACGCCTCCATTGTGAGTTCACACACCTCCATTCTGTGACTTCACACACCTCCATTCTGTGACTTCACACACCTCCATTATATGACTTCATATACCTCCATTCTATGACTTCACACATCTACATTCTATGAATTCACACACCTCCATTCTGTGACTTCACACACCTACATTCTATACTTCACACACCTCCATTCTGTGACTTCACACACCTCAGTTCTGTGACTTCACACACCTCCATTCTATGAATTCACACACCTCCATTCTCTGACTTCACACATCTCCATTCTGCCTTCACACACCTCCATTCTATGACTTCACATACTTCCATTATATGAATTCACACACCTCTATTCTGTGACTTCACACACCTCCATTCTGAGTTCACACACCTCCATTCTGTGACTTAACACACCTTCATTCTGTGACTTCACACACCTCCATCCTATGACTTCACACACATCCATTCTATGAATTCACACACCTCCATTCTGTGACTCAACACACCTCCATTCTGTGACATCACACACCTCCATTCTGTGACTTCACACACCTCCATCCTATGACTTCACACACCTCCATTCTATGAATTCACACCCCTCCATTCTATGACTTCACACACTTCAATTCTCTGAATTCACACACCTCCATTCTGTGACTTCACACACCTCCATTGTGAGTTCACACACCTCCATTCTGTGACTTCACACCTCCATTCTGTGACTTCACACACCTCCATTCTGTGACTTCATACACCTCCATTCTATGACTTCACACACCTACATTCTATGAATTCCCACACCTCCATTCTGTGACTTCACACACCTACATTCTATGACTTCACACAACTCCATTCTGTTACTTCACAC
The DNA here is from genome assembly GCA_024803745.1 of Megascapheus bottae. Classification (NCBI taxonomy): domain Eukaryota; kingdom Metazoa; phylum Chordata; class Mammalia; order Rodentia; family Geomyidae; genus Megascapheus; species Megascapheus bottae. The sequence continues at coordinate 28,450 of JANJXV010001694.1, forward strand.
AGCATCATTCTGTGTCTTCACACACCTCCATTCTATGACTTCACACACCTCCATTCTGTGACTTCACACACCTCCATTCTATGACTTCACACCCATGAATTTATGACTTCACACACCTCCATTCGCTGACATCAAAAACCACCATTCTATGACTTCACACACCTCAGTTCTATGACTTCACACACCTCCATTCTATGAGTTCACACACTTCCATTCTATGACTTCAAACACCTCCATTCTGTGACTTCACACACCTCCATTCTGAGTTCACACACATCCATTCTGTGACTTCACACACCTCCATTCTGTGACTTCACACACCTCCATTCTGGGTTCACACACTTCAATTCTGTGACTTCACACATGTTCATTCTGACTTCACACACCTCCATTCTATTACTGCACACACTTCCATTCTATGACGTCACACACCTCCATTCTGTGACTTCACACACCTCCATTTTGAGTTCACACACCTCCATTCTGTGACTTCAAACACCTCCATTAAATGACTTCACACACCTCCATTCTATGACTTCACACACCTCCATATTTTGACTTCACACACCTCCATTCTATGACTTCACACACCTCCATTGTGACTTCACACACCTCCATTCCATGAGTTCACACACCTCCATTCTCACTTCACACACCTCCATTCTATGAATTCTCGCAAATCCCTTCTGACTTCACACAGCTCCATTCTGTGACTTCACAAAACTCCATTCTGTGATTTCACACACCTCCATACTATGACTTCACACACTTCCATCTATGACTTCACACACCTCCATTCTCAGTTCACACACCTCCATTCTGTGACTTCACACACCTCCATTCTGACTTCACACAACTTCATGATATGACTTCATACACCTCCATTTTGTGATTTCACACACCTCCATTCTATGAATTCAGACACCTCCATTCTATGACTTCACACACTACAATTCTATGAATTCGCACACATCCATTCTGTGACTTCACACACCTACATTCTATACTTCACACACCTCAATTCTATGAGTTCACACACCTCCATTCTATGAGTTCACACACCTCCATTTTTACTTCACACACCTCCATTCTATGACTTCACACACCTTCATTCTTACTTTAGAAACACCCATTCTATGACTTCACACACCCCCATTGTATGACTTCCCAAACCTCCATTCTGTGACTTCATACACCTCCATTCTGGGTTCACACACCTCAATTCTGTGACTTCACACATGTTCATTCTGACTTCACACACCTCCATTCTGTGACTTCACAAACTTCCATTCTGTGACTTCACACACCTCCATTTTGAGTTCACACACCTCCATTCTGTGACTTCAACCACCTCCATTCTATGACTTCACACACCTCCATTCTATGACTTCATACACCTCCATTTTGTGACTTCACACACCTCCATTCTATGACTTCACACACCTCCACTGTGACTTGACACACCTCCGTTCCATGAGTTCACACACCTCCATTCTCACTTCACACACCTCCAATATATGACTTCACACACCTCCGTTCTGACTTCACACAGCTCCATTCTCTGACTTCACACACCTCCATTCTGTGACTTCACACACCACCTTATGACTTCACACACCTCCATTCTGTAACTTCACACACCTCCATTCTGTGACTTCACACAACTCCGTTTTGACTTCACACACTTCCATTTTGTGACTTCACACACCTCCATTCTGTGACTTCACACTCCTCTATTGTTTCACTTCACACACCTCAATACTTTGACCTCACACACCTCCATTCCCTGACTTAACACACCTCCATTCTATGAGTTCACACACCTCCATTCTATGAGTTCACACACCTCCAATTTGACTTCACACACCTCCATTCTATGACTTCACACACCTTCATTCTTACTTCAGAAACATCCATTCTCTGATTCACACACCTCCATTCTATGTCTTCACAAACCTCCATTCTGTGACTTCACTCACCTCCATTCTGAGTTCACACACCTCCCATTCTGTGACTTCACACACCTCCCTTCTGTGACTTCACACGCCTCCATTCTGACTTCACACACCTCCATTCTATGACTTCACAGACCTCGAATCTGTGACTTCACTCACCTCCACTCTGTGACTTCACATTCCTCCATTCTATGACTTCCCACACCTCCTCCCTATAACTTCTCCCACCTCCATTCTATGACTTCACACACCTCCATTCTGACTTCACACACCTCCATTCTGTGACTTCTCACACCTCCATTCTATGAATTCACATACTTCCATTCTATGACTTCACACACTTCCATTCTGTGACTTCACACACCTCCATTCTGAGTTCACACACCTCCATTCTGTGATTTAACACACCTCCATTCTGTGACTTCACACACCTCCATCCTATGACCTCACACACCTCCATTCTATGAATTCACACACCTCCATTCTGTGACTTAACACACCTCCATTCTGTGACTTCACACACCTCCATCCTATGACTTCACACACCTCCATTCTATGAATTCACACACCTCCATTCTATGACTTCACACACTACAATTCTTTGAATTCACACACCTCCATTCTGTTACTTCACACACCTCCATTGTGAGTTCACACACCTCCATTCTGTGACTTCACACACCTCCATTCTGTGACTTCACACAGCTCCATTCTATGACTTCATATACCTCCATTCTATGACTTCACACATCTACATTCTATGAATTCACATACCTCCATTCTGTGACTTCACACACCTTCATTCTATACTTCACACACCTCCATTCTGTGACTTCACACACCTTCATTCTGTGACTTCACACACCTCCATTCTATGACTTCACACACCTCCATTCCGTGACTTCACACACCTCCATTCTGCCTTCACACACCTCCATTCTATGACTTCACACACTTCCATTCTATGACTTCAAACACCTCCATTCTGTTACTTCACACACCTCCATTCTGAGTTCACATACCTCCATTCTGTGACTTCACACACCTCCATTCTGTGACTTCACACACCTCCATTCTGACTTCACACACCTCCATTCTATGACTTCACTCACCTCCACTCTATGACTTCACACTCTTCCATTCTATGACTTCCCACACCTCCTTTCTAAAACTTCTCCCACCTCAATTCTATGACTTCACACAACTCCATTCTGACTTCACACACCTCCATTCTGTGACTTCACACACCTCCATTCTATGACTTCACACACCTCAGTTCTATGACTTCACACACCTCCATTCTATGACTTCACACACCTCCATTCTCTGACTTCACACATCTCCATTCTGCCTTCACACACCTCCATTCTATGACTTCACATACTTCCATTATATGAATTCACACACCTCTATTCTGTGACTTCACACACCTCCATTCTGAGTTCACACACCTCCATTCTGTGACTTAACACACCTTCATTCTGTGACTTCACACACCTCCATCCTATGACTTCACACACATCCATTCTATGAATTCACACACCTCCATTCTGTGACTCAACACACCTCCATTCTGTGACATCACACACCTCCATTCTGTGACTTCACACACCTCCATCCTATGACTTCACACACCTCCATTCTATGAATTCACACCCCTCCATTCTATGACTTCACACACTTCAATTCTCTGAATTCACACACCTCCATTCTGTGACTTCACACACCTCCATTGTGAGTTCACACACCTCCATTCTGTGACTTCACACCTCCATTCTGTGACTTCACACACCTCCATTCTGTGACTTCATACACCTCCATTCTTTGACTTCACACACCTACATTCTATGAATTCCCACACCTCCATTCTGTGACTTCACACACCTACATTCTATGACTTCACACACCTCCATTCTGTTACTTCACACACCATCATTCTGTGTCTTCACACACCTCCATTCTATGACTTCACACACCTCCATTCTGTGACTTCACACACCTCCATTCTATGACTTCACACACATGAATTGTATTACTTCACACACCTCCATTCGTTGACATCAAAAACCACCATTCTATGACTTCACAAACCTCAGTTCTATGACTTCACACACCTCCATTCTATGAGTTCACACACTTCCATTCTATGACTTCAAACACCTCCATTCTGTGACTTCACACACCTCCATTCTGAGTTCACACACATCCATTCTGTGACTTCACACACCTCCATTCTGTGACTTCACACACCTCCATTCTGGGTTCACACACTTCAATTCTGTGACTTCACACATGTTCATTCTGACTTCACACACCTACATTCTATTACTGCACACACTTCCATTCTATGACGTCACACACCTCCATTCTTTGACTTCACACACCTCCATTTTGAGTTCACACACCTCCATTCTGTGACTTCAAACACCTCCATTAAATGACTTCACACACCTCCATTCTATGACTTCACACACCTCCATATTGTGACTTCACACACCTCCATTCTATGACTTCACACACCTCCATTGTGACTTCACACACCTCCATTCCATGAGTTCACACACCTCCATTCTCACTTCACACACCTCCATTCTATGAATTCTCGCAAATCCGTTCTGACTTCACACAGCTCCATTCTGTGACTTCACAAAACTACATTCTGTGATTTCACACACATCCATACTATGACTTCACACACCTCCATCTATGACTTCACACACCTCCATTCTGAGTTCACACACCTCCATTCTGTGACTTCACACAGCTCCATTCTGACTTCACACAACTTCATGATATGACTTCACACACCTCCAATCTGTGACTTCACGCACCTCCATTCTATGACTTCACACACCTCCATTTTGTGATTTCACACACCTCCATTCTATGACTTCACACACCTCCATTGTTACTTCACACAACTCCATTCCATGAGTTCACACACCTCCATTCTCACTTCACACACCTCCATTCTATGACTTCACACACCTCCGTTCTGACTTCATACAGCTCCATTCTGTGATTTCACAAAACTCCATTCTGTGATTTCACACACCTCCATACTATGACTTCACACACCTCCATCTATGACTTCACAAACTTCCATTCTGAGTTCACACACTTCCATTCTATGACGTCACACACCTCCATTCTGTGACTTCACACACCTCCATTTTGAGTTCACACACCTCCATTCTGTGACTTCATACACCTCCATTCTGCCTTCACACACCTCCATTCTATGACTTCACACACTTCCATTCTATGACTTCACACAGCTCCATTCTGTGACTTCACAAACCTCCATTCTGAGATCACACACCTCCATTCTGTGACTTCACACACCTCCATTCTGTGACTTCACACACCTCCATTCTGTGACTTCACACACCTCCATCCTGTGACTTCACACACCTCCATCCTATGACTTCACAGACCTCAATTCTATGAATTCACACACCTCCATTCTGTGATTTCACACACCTCCATTCTATGACTTCATACACCTCCATTGTGTGACTTCTCATACCTCCATTCTGAGTTCCCACACCTCCATTCTATGACTTCACACACCTGAATTCTATGACTTCACACACCTCCATTCGTTGACATCAAAAACCACAAATCTATGACTTCACACAACTCCATTGTGACTTCACACACCTCAATTCTGACTTCACACACCTCCATTCTGACTTCACACACTTCCATTCGGACTTCACACAGCTCCATTCTATGACTTCACACACCTCCATTCTGTGACTTAACACACCACATTTTGGAGTTCACACACCTCCATTCTTTGACTTCTCACACCTACATTCTGTGACTTCATACACCTCCATTCTGTGTCTTCACACACGTCTACTGTTTCACTTCACACACCTCCATTCTTTGATTTCACACACCTCCATTCCATGACTTCACACACCTCCATTCTATGGGTTCACACACCTCCATTCTATCAGTTCACACACCTCCATTTTGACTTCACACACCTCCATTCTATGACTTCACACACCTTCATTCTTACTTGAGAATCATCCATTCTATGACTTCACACACCTCCATTCTATGACTTCACATACCTCCATTCTGTGACTTCACACACCTCCATCTGAGTTCACACACCTCCATTCTGTGACTTCACACACCTCCATTCTGCCTTCACACACCTCCCTTCTATGACTTCACACACTTCAATTCTATGACTTCACACACCTCCATTTTGTGACTTCACACACCTCCATTCTGAGTTCACAGACCTCCATTCTGTGACTTAACACACCTCCATTCTCTGGCTACACACACCTCCATTCTGTGACTTCACACACCTCCATCCTATGAGTTCACACACCTCCATTCTATGAATTCACACACATACATTCTGTGATTTCACACACCTCCATTCTATGACTTCACATACCTCCATTCTGTGTCTTCACATACCTCCATTCTGAGTTCACACACCTACATTCTATGACTTCACAAACCTCCACTCTGAGTTCACAGACCTCCATTCTATGACTTCACACACCTCCATTCTATGACTTCGCAAATCTCCATTCTGACTTCACACACCTCCATTCTGAGTTCACAGACCTCCATTCTGTGACTTAACACACCTCCATTCTGTGACTTCACACACCTCAATTGTGTGACTTCACACACCTCCTTTCTATGATTTCACACACTTCCATTCTATGACTTCAAACACCTCCATTCTATGACTTCAAACACCTCCATTCTGTGATTTCACACACCTCCATTGTATTATTTCACACACCTCCATTCCATGACTTCACACACCTCCATTCTATGCCTTCACTCACCTCCATTCTGAATTCACACACCTCCATTCTGTGACTTCTCACACCTCCATTCTGACTTCACACACCTCCATACTATGACTTCACTCACCTCCATTGTGAATTCACACACCTCCATTCTGTGACTTCTCATACCTCTATTCTAACTTTACAGACCTCCATTCCATGACTTCACACACCTCCATTCTGGGACTTCACACACCTCCATTATATGACTTCACAAACCTCCATTCTGTGACTTCACACACCTCCATTCTGAGTTCACACGCCTCCATTCTGTGACTTCACAAACCTCAATTTTGACTTCACACACCTCCATTCTATGACCTCACACACTTCAATTCTATGAATTCACACACCTCTATTTTGTGACTTCACACACCTCCATTGTGTCTTCACACACCTCCATTCTGTGACTTCACACACCTCCATTCTGGGACTTCACACACCTCCATTCTATAACTTCATACACCTCCATTCTATGACTTCACACACCTACATTCTATGAATTCACACACCTCCATTCTGTGACTTCACACACCTACATTCTATGACTTTACACACCTCCATTCTGTGAATTCACACACCTTCATTCTGTGACTTCACACACCTCCATTCTATGACTTCACAAACCTGAATTCTATGACTTCACACACCTCCATTCGTTGACATCAAAAACCACCAATCTATGACTTCACACAACTCCATTGTGACTTCACAAACCTCCATTCGATGAGTTCACACCCCTCAATTCTATGACTTCACACAGCACAATTCTGACTTGACACACTTCCATTTGTGTCTTCACACACCACAATTTTGACTTCAGACACCTCCATTCTATGATTTCACAGACCTCCATTCTGTGACTTCACACACCTCCATTCCATGACTTCACACACCTCAATTCTATGAGTTCACACACCTCCATTCTATGAGTTCACACACCTCCATTTTTACTTCACACACCTCCATTCTATGACTTCACACACCTTCATTCTTACTTTAGAAACACCCATTCTATGACTTCACACACCCCCATTGTATGACTTCCCAAACCTCCATTCTGTGACTTCATACACCTCCATTCTGGGTTCACACACCTCAATTCTGTGACTTCACACATGTTCATTCTGACTTCACACACCTCCATTCTGTGACTTCACAAACTTCCATTCTGTGACTTCACACACCTCCATTTTGAGTTCACACACCTCCATTCTGTGACTTCAACCACCTCCATTCTATGACTTCACACACCTCCATTCTATGACTTCACACACCTCCATTTTGTGACTTCACACACCTCCATTCTATGACTTCACACACCTCCACTGTGACTTGACACACCTCCGTTCCATGAGTTCACACACCTCCATTCTCACTTCACACACCTCGAATATATGACTTCACACACCTCCGTTCTGACTTCACACAGCTCCATTCTGTGACTTCACAAAACTCCATTCTGTGATTTCACACACCTCCATACTATGACTTCACACACCTCCATCTATGACTTCACACACCTCCATTCTGAGTTCACACACCTCCATTCTGAGTTCACACACCTCCATTCTGTGACTTCACACAACTCCATTCTGCCTTCACACACCTCCATTGTATGACTTCACATACTTCCATTCTATGACTTCACATACCTCCATTCTGTGACTTCACACACCTCCATTCTGAGTTCACACACCTCCATTCTCACTTCACACACCTCGAATATATGACTTCACACACCTCCGTTCTGACTTCACACAGCTCCATTCTTTGACTTCACAAAACTCCATTCTGTGATTTCACACACCTCCATACTATGACTTCACACACCTCCATCTATGACTTCACACACCTCCATTCTGAGTTCACACACCTCCATTCTGAGTTCACACACCTCCATTCTGAGTTCACACACCTCCATTCTGTGACTTCACACAACTCCATTCTGCCTTCACACACCTCCATTGTATGACTTCACATACTTCCATTCTATGATTTCACATACCTCCATTCTATGACTTCACACACTTCCATTCTTTGACTTCACACACGTCCATTCTGTGACTTCACACACCTCCATTCTGAGTTCACACACCTCCATTCTGTGACTTCACACACCTCCATTCTATGACTTCACACACCTCCATTCTGTGACTTCACACACCTCCATTCTGAGTTCATACACCTCCATTCTGACTTCACACACCTCCATTCTGACTTCACAAAGCGCCATTCTATGACTTCACACACCTCCATTCTGTGACTTCACACACCACCTTTTGACTTCACACACCTCCATTCTGTAACTTCACACACCTCCATTCTGTGACTTCACACAACTCCGTTTTGACTTCACACACTTCCATTTTGTGACTTCACACACCTCCATTCTGTGACTTCACCCTCCTCTATTGTTTCACTTCACACACCTCCATTCTTTGACCTCACACACCTCCATTCCCTGACCTAACACACCTCCATTCTATGAGTTCACACACCTCCATTCTATGAGTTCACACACCTCCAATTTGACTTCACACACCTCCATTCTATGACTTCACACACCTTCATTCTTACTTCAGGAACATCCATTCTCTGATTCACACACCTCCATTTTATGTCTTCACAAACCTCCATTCTGTGACTTCACTCACCTCCATTCTGAGTTCACACACCTCCATTCTGTGTCTTCACACACCTCCCTTCTGTGACTTCACACGCCTCCATTCTGACTTCACACACCTCCATTCTATGACTTCACAGACCTCGAATCTGTGACTTCACTCACCTCCACTCTATGACTTCACATTCCTCCATTCTATGACTTCCCACACCTCCTCCCTATAACTTCTCCCACCTCCATTCTATGACTTCGCACAACTCCATTATGACTTCACACACCTCCATTCTGTGACTTCTCACACCTCAATTCTATGACTTTACACACCTCCATTTCTGACTTCACACACCTCCATTCTGCCTTCACACACCTCCATTCTATGAAGTCACATACTTCCATTCTATGACTTCACACACCTCCATTCTGTGACTTCACACACCTCCATTCTGAGTTCACACACCTCCATTCTGTGATTTAACGTACCTCCATTCTGTGACTTCACACACCTCCATCCTATGACTTCAACACCTCCATTCTATGAATTCACACACCTCCATTCTGTGACTTAACACACCTCCATTGTGTGACTTCACACACCTCCATCCTATGACTTCACACACCTCCATTCTATGAATTCACACACCTCCATTCTGTGCCTTAACACACCTCCATTCTGTGACTTCACACACCTCCATTGTGAGTTCACACACCTCCATTCTGTGACTTCACACACCTCCATTCTGTGACTTCACACAGCTCCATTCTATGACTTCATACACCTCCATTCTATTACTTTACCCACCTACATTCTATGAATTCACACACCTCCATTCTGTGACTTCACACACGTACATTCTATGACGTCACACACCTCCATTCTGTGACTTCACACGCCTTCCTTCTGTGACTTCACACACCTCAATTCTATGACTTCACACACCTCCATTCTATGACTTCACACACTTCCATTCTATGACTTCACACACCTGAATTCTATGACTTCACACACCTCCCTTCGTTGACATCAAAAACCACCATTCTATGACTTCACACAACTCCATTGTGACTTCACACACCTCCATTCTATGAGTTCACACACTTCCATTCTATGACTTCAAACACCTCCATTCTGTGACTTCACGCACCTCCTTTCTGTGACTTCACACACCTCCATTCTGTGACTTCACACACCTCCATTCTGACTTCACACACCTCCATTCTTTGACTTCACAGACCTCGAATCTGTGACTTTACTCACCTCCACTCTATGACTTCACATTCTTCCATTCTATGACTTCCCACACCTCCTTTCTATAACTTCTCCCACCTCAATTCTATGACTTCACACACCTCCATTCTGACTTTACACACCTCTATTCTGTGACTTCCCACACCTCCATTCTATGACTTCACACACCTCAGTTCTATGACTTCACACACCTCCATTCTATGACTTCACACACCTCCATTCTATGACTTCACACACCTCCATTCTGGCTTCACACACCTCCATTCTATGAATTCACATACTTCCATTCTATCACTTCACACACTTCCATTCTGTGACTTCACACACCTCCATTCTGTGTTCATACACCTCCATTCTGTGACTTAACACACCTCCATTCTGTACCTTCACACACCTCCATTCTGTGACTTCACACACCTCCATCCTATGACTTCACACACCTCCATTCTATGAATTCACACACCTCCATTCTGTGACTTAACGCACCTCAATTCTGTGACTTCACACACCTACATTCTGTGACTTCACACACCTCCATCCTATGACTACACACACCTCCATTCTATGAATTCAGACACCTCCATTCTATGACTTCACACAGTACAATTCTGTGAATTCACACACATCCATTCTGTGACTTCACACGCCTCCATTGTGAGTTCACACACCTCCATTCTGTGACTTCACACACCTCCATTCTGTGACTTCACACACCTCCATTCTATGACTTCATAAACCTCCATTCTATGACTTCACACATCTACATTCTATGAATTCACACACCCCCATTCTGTGACTTCACACACCTACATTCTATACTTCACACACCTCCATTCTGTGACTTCACACACCTTCATTCTGTGACTTCACACACCTCCATTCTATGACTTCACACACCTCCATTCCGTGACTTCACACACCTCCATTCTGCCTTCACACACCTCCATTCTATGACTTCACACACTTCCATTCTATGACTTCAAACACCTCCATTCTGTGACTTCACACACCTCCATTCTGAGTTCACATACCTCCATTCTGTGACTTCACACACCTCCATTCTGTGACTTCACACACCTCCATTCTGACTTTACACACCTCCATTCTATGACTTCACTCACCTCCACTCTATGACTTCACACTCTTCCATTCTATGACTTCCCACACCTCCTTTCTATAACTTCTCCCACCTCAATTCTATGACTTCACACAACTCCATTCTGACTTCACAGAACTCCATTCTGTGACTTCACACACCTCCATTCTATGACTTCACACACCTCAGTTCTATGACTTCACACACCTCCATTCTATGACTTCACACACCTCCATTCTCTGACTTTACACATCTCCATTCTGCCTTCACACACCTCCATTCTATGACTTCACATACTTCCATTATATGACTTCACACACCTCTATTCTGTGATTTCACACACCTCCATTCTGAGTTCACACACCTCCATTCTGTGACTTAACACACCTTCATTCTGTGACTTCACACACCTCCATCCTATGACTTCACACACATCCATTCTATGAATTCACACACCTCTATTCTGTGACTTAACACACCTCCATTCTGTGACATCACACACCTCCATTCTGTGACTTCACACACCTCCATCCTATGACTTCACACACATCCATTCTATGAATTCACACACCTCTATTCTGTGACTTAACACACCTCCATTCTGTGACATCACACACCTCCATTCTGTGACTTCACATGCCTCCATTCTGAGTTCACACACCCCCATTCTGTGACTTCAAACACCTCCATTTTGTGATTTCACACACCTCCATTCTATGACTTCATACACCTCCATTGTGTGACTTCTCATACCTCCATTCTGAGTTCCCACACCTCCATTCAATGACTTCACAAACCTGAATTCTATGACTTCACACACCTCCATTCGTTGACATCAAAAACCACAAATCTATGACTTCACACAACTCCATTGTGACTTCACACACCTCCATTCTATGAGTTCACACACCTCAATTCTATGACTTCACACAGCACAATTCTGACTTCACACACCTCCATTTGTGACTTCACACACCACAATTTTGATTTCACACACCTCCATTCTATGACTTCACAGACCGCCATTCTGTGACTTCACACTCCACTATTTTGACTTCACACACTTCAATTCTGTGACTTCACACACCTCCATTCTGTGACTTCACACACTTCCATTGTTTGACTTCACACACCTCCATTCTATGAGTTCACACACCTCCATTTTGACTTCACACACCTCCATTCTGTGACTTCACTCACATTCATTCTTACATTAGAAACATCCATTCTATGACTTTACACACCTCCATTGTGACTTCACACACCTCCATTCCATGAGTTCACACACCTCCATTCTCACTTCACACACGTCCATTCTAGGACTTCACACACCTCCGTTCTGACTTCACACAGCTCCATTCTGTGACTTCACAAAACTACATTCTGTGATTTCACACACCTCCATACTATGACTTCACACACCTCCATTCTGAGTTCACACACTTCCATTCTGAGTTCACACACCTTCATTCTGTGACTTCACACACCTCCATCCTGCCTTCACACACCTCCATTCTATGACTTCACACACTTCATTCTATGACTTCACATACCTCCATTCTGTGACTTTACACACCTCCATTCTGAGTTCACACACCTCCATTCTGTGACTTCACACACCTCCATTCTGCCTTCACACACCTCCATTCTATGACTTCACACACTTCCAATCTATGGCTTTACACACCTCCATTCTATGACTTCACATACCTCAATTCTATGACTTCACACACCTCCTTTCTATGACTTCCCACACCTCCATTCTGTGACTTCACACACCTCCATTCTATGACTTCAAATACCTTCATTCTTACTTCACAAACATCCATTCTGTGACTTCACACACCTCCATTCTCTGACTACACACATCTCCATTCTGACTTCACACATCCATTCTGTGACTTCACACACCTCAATTCTGTGACTTCACACACCTCCATTCTGTGACTTCACACACCTCGATTCTGACTTCACACACCTCCATTCTGACTTCACACACTTCCATTCGGACTTCACACAGCTCCATTCTATGACTTCACACACCTCCATTCTGTGACTTCACACACCACATTTTTGAGTTTACACACCTCCATTCTGTGACTTCTCACACCTACATTCTGTGACTTCATACACCTCCAATCTGTGTCTTCACACACGTCTATTGTTTCACTTCACACACCTCCATTCTTTGATTTCACACACCTCCATTCCATGACTTCACACACCTCCCTTCTATGGGTTCACACACCTCCATTCTATCAGTTCACACACCTCCATTTTGACTTCACACACCTCCATTCTATGACTTCACACACCTTCATTCTTACTTGAGAATCATCCATTCTATGACTTCACACACCTCCATTCTGTGACTTCACACACCTCCATTCTGAGTTCACACACCTCGATTCTGTGACTTCACACACCTCCATTCTGCCTTCACACACCTCCATTCTATGACTTCACACACTTCCATTCTATGACTTCACACATCTCCATTTTGTGACTTCACACACCTCCATTCTGAGTTCACAGACCTCCATTCTGTGACTTAACACACCTCCATTCTCTGACTTCACACACCTCCATCCTGTGACTTCACACACCTCCATCCTATGAGTTCACACACCTCTATTCTATGAATTCACACACATACATTCTGTGATTTCACACACCTCCATTCTATGACTTCACATACCTCCATTCTGTGTCTTCACATACCTCCATTCTGAGTTCACACACCTACATTCTATGACTTCACAAACCTCCACTCTGAGTTCACAGACCTCCATTCTATGACTTCACACACATCCATTCTATGACTTCGCAAATCTCCATTCTGACTTCACACACCTCCATGCTGAGTTCACAGACCTCCATTCTGTGACTTAACACACCTCCATTCTGTGACTTCACACACCTCAATTGTGTGACTTCAAACACCTCAAATCTGTGACTTCACACAACTCCATTCTGACTTCACACACCTCCATTCTATGAATTCACACACCTCCATTCTGTGACTTCACACACCTACATTCTATGACTTTACACACCTCCATTCTGTGAATTCACACACCTTCATTCTGTGACTTCACACACCTCCATTCTATGACTTCACACACCTGAATTCTATGACTTCACACACCTCCATTCGTTGACATCAAAAACCACCAATCTATGACTTCACACAACTCCATTGTGACTTCACAAACCTCCATTCGATGAGTTCACACCCCTCAATTCTATGACTTCACACAGCACAATTCTGACTTGACACACTTCCATTTGTGTCTTCACAGACCACAATTTTGACTTCAGACACCTCCATTCTATGACTTCACAGACCTCCATTCTGTGACTTCACACACCTCCATTCCATGACTTCACACACCTCAATTCTATGAGTTCACACACCTCCATTCTATGAGTTCACACACCTCCAATTTTACTTCACACACCTCCATTCTATGACTTCACACACCTTCATTCTTACGTTAGAAACACCCATTCTATGACTTCACACACCCCCATTGTATGACTTCCCAAACCTCCATTCTGTGACTTCATTCACCTCCATTCTGGGTTCACACACCTCAATTCTGTGACTTCACACATGTTCATTCTGACTTCACACACCTCCATTCTGTGACTTCACAAACTTCCATTCTGTGACTTCACACACCTCCATTTTGAGTTCACACACCTCCATTCTGTGACTTCAACCACCTCCATTCTATGACTTCACACACCTCCATTCTATGACTTCACACACCTCCATTTTGTGACTTCACACACCTCCATTCTATGACTTCACACACCTCCACTGTGACTTGACACACCTCCGTTCCATGAGTTCACACACCTCCATTTTCACTTCACACACCTCGAATATATGACTTCACACACCTCCGTTCTGACTTCACACAGCTCCATTCTGTGACTTCACAAAACTCCATTCTGTGATTTCACACACCTCCATACTATGACTTCACACACCTCCATCTATGACTTCACACACCTCCATTCTGAGTTCACACACCTCCATTCTGAGTTCACACACCTCCATTCTGTGACTTCACACAACTCCATTCTGCCTTCACACACCTCCATTGTATGACTTCACATACTTCCATTCTATGACTTCACATACCTCCATTCTGTGACTTCACACACCTCCATTCTGAGTTCACACACCTCCATTCTGTGACTTCACACACCTCCATTCTGCCTTCACACACCTCCATTCTATGACTTCACACACTTCCATTCTTTGACTTCACACACGTCCATTCTGTGACTTCACACACCTCCATTCTGAGTTTACACACCTCCATTCTGTGACTTCACACACCTCCATTCTATGACTTCACACACCTCCATTCTGTGACTTCACACACCTCCATTCTGAGCTCATACACCTCCATTCTGACTTCACACACCTCCATTCTGACTTCACACAGCTCCATTCTATGACTTCACACACCTCCATTCTGTGACTTCACACACCACCTTTTGACTTCACACACCTCCATTCTGTAACTTCACACACCTCCATTCTGTGACGTCACACAACTCCGTTTTGACTTCACACACTTCCATTTTGTGACTTCACACACCTCCATTCTGTGACTTCACACTCCTCTATTGTTTCACTTCACACACCTCCATTCTTTGACCTCACACACCTCCATTCCCTGACTTAACACACCTCCATTCTATGAGTTCACACACCTCCATTCTATGAGTTCACACACCTCCAATTTGACTTCACACACCTCCATTCTATGACTTCACACACCTTCATTCTTACTTCAGAAACATCCATTCTCTGATTCACACACCTCCATTCTATGTCTTCACAAACCTCCATTCTGTGACTTCACTCACCTCCATTCTGAGTTCACACACCTCCATTCTGTGACTTCACACACCTCCCTTCTGTGACTTCACACGCCTCCATTCTGACTTCACACACCTCCATTCTATGACTTCACAGACCTCGAATCTGTGACTTCACTCACCTCCACTCTATGACTTCACATTCCTCCATTCTATGACTTCCCACACCTCCTCCCTATAACTTCTCCCACCTCCATTCTATGACTTCACACAACTCCATTCTGACTTCACACACCTCCATTCTGTGACTTCTCACACCTCAACTCTATGACTTTACACACCTCCATTTCTGACTTCACACACCTCCATTCTGCCTTCACACACCTCCATTCTATGAATTCACATACTTCCATTCTATGACGTCACACACCTCCATTCTGTGACTTCACACACCTCCATTCTGAGTTCACACACCTCCTTTCTGTGATTTAACGTACCTCCATTCTGTGACTTCACACACCTCCATCCTATGACTTCAACACCTCCATTCTATGAATTCACACACCTCCATTCTGTGACTTAACACACCTCCATTCTGTGACTTCACACACCTCCATCCTATGACTTCACACACCTCCATTCTATGAATTCACACACCTCCATTCTGTGACTTAACACACCTCCATTCTGTGACTTCACACACCTCCATTGTGAGTTAACACACCTCCATTCTGTGACTTCACACACCTCCATTCTGTGACTTCACACAGCTCCATTCTATGACTTCATACACCTCCATTCTATTACTTCACCCACCTACATTCTATGAATTCACACACCTCCATTCTGTGACTTCACACACCTACATTCTATGACATCACACACCTCCATTCTGTGACTTCACACGCCTTCATTCTGTGACTTCACACACCTCAATTCTATGACTTCACACACCTCCATTCTATGACTTCACACACCTCCATTCTATGACTTCACACACCTCCATTCGTTGACATCAAAAACCACCACTCTATGACTTCACACAACTCCATTGTGACTTCACACACCTCCATTCTATGAGTTCACACACTTCCATTCTATGACGTCAAACACCTCCATTCTGTGACTTCACGCACCTCCTTTCTGTGACTTCACACACCTCCATTCTGTGACTTCACACACCTCCATTCTGACTTCACACACCTCCATTCTTTGACTTCACAGACCTCGAATCTGTGACTTTACTCACCTCCACTCTATGACTTCACATTCTTCCATTCTATGACTTCCCACACCTCCTTTCTATAACTTCTCCCACCTCAATTCTATGACTTCACACACCTCCATTCTGACTTTACACACCTCTATTCTGTGACTTCACACACCTCCATTCTATGACTTCACACACCTCAGTTCTATGACTTCACACACCTCCATTCTATGACTTCACACACCTCCATTCTATGACTTCACACACCTCCATTCTGCCTTCACACACCTCCATTCTATGACTTCACATACTTCCATTCTATGACTTCACACACTTGCATTCTGTGACTTCACACACCTCCATTCTGTGTTCACACACCGCCATTCTGTGACTTAACACACCTCCATTCTGTAACTTCACACACCTCCATTCTGTGACTTAACACACCTCAATTCTGTGACTTCACACACCTCCATTCTGTGACTTCACACACCTCCATCCTATGACTACACACACCTCCATTCTATGAATTCAGACACCTCCATTCTATGACTTCACACACTACAATTCTATGAATTCACACACATCCATTCTGTGACTTCACACGCCTCCATTGTGAGTTCACACACCTCCATTCTGTGACTTCACACACCTCCATTCTGTGACTTCACACACCTCCATTCTATGACTTCATAAACCTCCATTCTATGACTTCACACATCTACATTCTATGAATTCACACACCTCCATTCTGTGACTTCACACACCTACATTCTATACTTCACACACCTCCATTCTGTGACATCACACACCTTCATTCTGTGACTTCACACACCTCCATTCTATGACTTCACACACCTCCATTCCGTGACTTCACACACCTCCATTCTGCCTTCACACACCTCCATTCTATGACTTCACACACTTCCATTCTATGACTTCAAACACCTCCATTCTGTGACTTCACACACCTCCATTCTGAGTTCACATACCTCCATTCTGTGACTTCACACACCTCCATTCTGTGACTTCACACACCTCCATTCTGACTTCACACACCTCCATTCTATGACTTCACTCACCTCCACTCTATGACTTCACACTCTTCCATTCTATGACTTCCCACACCTCCTTTCTATAACTTCTCCCACCTCAATTCTATGACTTCACACAACTCCATTCTGACTTCACACAACTCCATTCTGTGACTTCACACACCTCCATTCTATGACTTCACACACCTCAGTTCTATGACTTCACACACCTCCATTCTATGGCTTCACACACCTCCATTCTCTGACTTCACACATCTCCATTCTGCCTTCACACACCTCCATTCTATGACTTCACATACTTCCATTATATGACTTCACACACCTCTATTCTGTGACTTCACACACCTCCATTCTGAGTTCACACACCTCCATTCTGTGACTTAACACACCTTAATTCTGTGACTTCACACACCTCCATCCTATGACTTCACACACATCCATTCTATGAATTCACACACCTCTACTCTGTGACTTAACACACCTCCATTCTGTGACATCACACACCTCCATTCTGTGACTTCACACACCTCCATCCTATGACTTCACACACCTCCATTCTATGAATTCAAACCCCTCCATTCTATGACTTCACACACTTCAATTCTCTGAATTCACACACCTCCATTGTGTGACTTCACACACCTCCATTGTGAGTTCACACACCTCCATTCTGTGACTTCACACCTCCATTCTGTGACTTCACACACCTCCATTCTGTGACTTCATACACCTCCATTCTATGACTTCACACACCTACATTCAATGAATTCCCACACCTCCATTCTGTGACTTCACACACCTACATTCTATGACTTCACACACCTCCATTTTGTGACTTCACACACCTCCATTCTATGACTTCACACACATGAATTCTATGACTTCACACACCTCCATTCGTTGACATCAAAAACCACCATTCTATGACTTCACACACCTCAGTTCTATGACTTCACACACCTCCATTCTATGAGTTCACACACTTCCATTCTATGACTTCAAACACCTCCATTCTGTGACTTCACACACCTCCATTCTGAGTTCACACACATCCATTCTGTGACTTCACACACCTCCATTCTGTGACTTCACACACCTCCATTCTGACTTCACACACCTCCATTCTATGACTTCACAGACCTCAAATCTGTGACTTCACTCACCTCCACTCTATGACTTCACATTCTTCCATTGTATGACTTCCCACACCTCCTTTCTATAACTTCTCCCACCTCCATTCCATGACTTCACACACCTCCATTCTGACTTCACACACCTCAATTCTGTGACTTCACACACCTCCATTTTATGACTTCACACACCTCAATTCTATGACTTCACACACCTCCATTCTATGACTTCACACACCTCCATTCTCTGACTTCACACACCTCCATTCAGACCACACACCCCTCCATTCTGTGACTTCACACACTTCCATTCTGTGACTTCACACACCTCCATCCTATGACTTCACACACCTCCATTCTATGACTACACAGACCTCCATTCTGTGACTTCACACACCTCCAGTTTCACTTGACATACTTCAATTCTGTGACTTCACACACCTCCATTCTGTGACTTCACACACTTCCATTGTTTGACTTCACTCACCTCCATTCTTGGAATTCACACACCTCCATTCCATGACTTCACACACCTCAATTCTATGAGTTCACACACCTCCATTCTGCGAGTTCACACACCTCCATTTTGACTTCACACACCTCCATTCTATCACTTCACACACCTTCATTCTTACTTTAGAAACATCCATTCTATGAATTCACACACCCCCATTGTATGACTTCACAAACCTCCATTCTGTGACTTCACACACCTCCATTCTGGGTTCATACACCTCAATTCTGTGACTTCACACATGTTCATTCTGACTTCACACACCTCCATTCTATAACTTCACAAACTTCCATTCTGTGACTTCACACACCTCCATTTTGAGTTCACACACCTCCATTCTGTGACTTCACACATCTCCATTTTGTGACTTCACACACCTCCATTCTATGACTTCACACACCTCCATTCTATGACTTCACACACCTCCATTTTGTGACTTCACACACCTCCATTCTATGACTTCACACACCTCCACTGTGACTTCAGACACCTCCGTTCCATGAGTTCACACACCTCCATTCTCACTTCACACACCTCCAATATATGACTTCCCACACCTCCGTTCTGACTTCACACAGCGCCATTCTGTGACTTCACAAAACTCCATTCTGTGATTTCACACACCTCCATACTATGACTTCACACACCTCCATCTATGACTTTACACACCTACATTCTGAGTTCACACACCTCCATTCTGAGTTCACACACCTCCATTCCATGATATCACGCAACTCCATTCTGCCTTCACACACCTCCATTGTATGACTTCACACACTTCCATTCTATGACGTCACATACCTCCATTCTGTGACTTCACACACCTCCATTCTGAGTTCACACACCTCCATTCTCTGACTTCACACACCTCCATTCTGCCTTCACACACCTAAATTCTATGACTACACACTTCCATTCTATGACTTCACACACCTCCATTCTGTGACTTCACACACCTCCATTCTGAGTTCACACACCTCGAATCTGTGACTTCACACACCTCCATTCTGTGACATCACACACCTCCAATCTGTGACTTCAAACACCTCAAACCTGTGACTTCACACACCTCCATTCTGACTTCACACACCTCCATTCTATGAATTCACACACCTCCATTATATGACTTCACACACCTCCATTCTGACTTCACACACCTCCATTCTGACTTCACACACCTCCATTCTGACTTCACACACCTCCATTCTGACTTCACACAGCTCCATTCTATGACTTCACACACCTCCATTCTGTGACTTCACACACCTTCATTCTGTGATTTCACACAACTACATTCTGTGACTTCACACACCACCTTTTTGACATCACACAGAATGAAGGTGTGTGATTCTGTAACTTCACGCACCTCCATTCTGTGACTTCACACACCTCCGTTTTGACTTCACACACTTCCATTTTGTGAATTCACACACCTCCAGTCTGTTACTTCACACACCTCTATTGTTTCACTTCGCACACCTCCATTCTTTACCTCACACACCTCCATTCCATGACTTAACACACCTCCATTCTATGAGTTCACACACCTCCATTCTAGGAGTTCACACACCTCCAATTTGACTTCACACACCTCCATTCTATGACTTCACACACCTTCATTCTTACTTCAGAAACATCCACTCTCTGACTTCACACACCTCCATTCTATGACTTCACACACCTCCATTCTGTAACTTCACACACCTTCATTCTGTGACTTCACACAACTCCATTCTATGACTTCACACACATGAATTCTATGACTTCACACACCTCCATTCTATAACTTCACACACTTCCATTCTATGACTTCAAACACCTCCATTCTGTGACTTCACACACCTCCATTCTGAGTTCACACACCTCCATTCTGTGACTTAACACACCTCCATTCTGTGACTTCACACACTTCCATTCTGTGACTTCACACACCTCCATCCTATGACTTCACACACCTCCATTCTATGAATTCACACACCTCCATTCTGTGACTTAACACACCTCAATTCTGTGACTTCACACACCTTCATTCTGTGAGTTCACACACCTCCATCCTATGACTTCACACACCTCCATTCTATGAATTCACACACCTCCATTCTATGACTTCACACACTTCAATTCTATGAATTCACACACCTCCATTCTGTGACTTCACACATCTCCATTGTGAGTTCACACACCTCCGTTCTGTGACTTCACACACCTCCATTCTGTGACTTCACACACCTCCATTCTATGACTTCATACACCTCCATTCTATGACTTCACACACCTCCATTCGTTGACATCAAAAACCACCATTCTATGACTTCACACAACTCCATTGTGACTTCACACACCTCCATTCTATGAGTTCACACACCTCCATTCTATGAGTTCACACACCTCCATTCTATGAATTCACACACCTCCATTCTGTGACTTCACACACAGACATTCTATGACTTCACACACCTCCATTATGTGACTTCGTACACCTCCATTCTGTGACTTCACACACCTCCATTCTGTGACTTCACACACCTGAATTCTATGACTTCACACACCTCCATTCGTTGACATCAAAAACCACCAATCTATGACTTCACACAACTCCATTCTGTGACATCACACACCTCCATTCTGTGACTCCAAACACCTCAATTCTGTGACTTCACACACCTCCATTCTGACTTCACACACCTCCATTCTGACTTCACAAAGCTCCATTCTATGACTTCACACACCTCCATTCTGACTTCACAAAGCTCCATTCTATGACTTCACACACCTACATTCTGTGATTTCACACACCACCTTTTTGACATCACACACCTCCATTCTGTAACTTCATACACCTCGATTCTGTGACTTCACACACCTCCGTTTTGACTTCACACACTTCCATTTTGTGACTTCACACACCTCCATTCTGTGACTTCACACACCTCTATTGTTTCACTTCACACACATCCATTCTTTGACCTCACACACCTCCATTCCATGACGTAACACACCTCCATTCTATGAGTTCACACACCTCCATTCTATGAGTTCACACACCTCGAATTTGACTTCACACACCTCCATTCTATGACTTCACACACCTTCATTCTTACTTTAGAAACATCCATTATCTGACTTCACACACCTCCATTCTATGACTTCACACACCTCCATTCTGTGACTTCACACACCCTCATTTTGTGACTTCACACACCTCCATTCTATGACTTCACACACCTGAATTCTATGACTTCACACACCTCCATTCTATGACTTCACACACTTCCATTCTATGACTTCAAACACCTCCATTCTGTGACTTCACTCACCTCCATTCTGAGTTCACACACCTCCATTCTCTGAATTCACACACCTCATTTCTGTGACTTCACACACCTTCATTCTGTGAGTTCACACACCTCCATCCTATGGCTTCACACACCTCCATTCTATGACTTCACACACCTGAATTCTATGACTTCACACACCTCCATTCGTTGACATCAAAAACCACCATTCTATGACTTCACACAACTCCATTGTGACTTCACACACCTCCATTCTATGAGTTCACACACTTCCATTCTATGACTTCAAACACCTCCATTCTGTGACTTCACACACCTCCATTCTGAGTTCACACACCTCCATTCTGTGTCTTCACACACCTCCATTCTGTGACTTCACACACCTCCATTCTGACTTCACACACCTCCATTCTATGACTTCACAGACCTCGAATCTTTGACTTCACTCACCTCCACTCTATGACTTCACATTCTTCCATTCTATGACTTCCCACACCTCCTTTCTATTACTTCTCCCACCTCCATTCTATGACTTCACACACCTCCATTCTGACTTCACACACCTCCATTCTGTGACTTCACACACCTCCATTCTGACTTCACACACCTCCATTCTATGACTTCACAGACCTCGAATCTGTGACTTCACTCACCTCCACTCTATGACTTCACATTCTTCCATTCTATGACTTCCCACACCTCCTTTCTATAACTTCTCCCACCTCCATTCTATGACTTCACACACCTCCATTCTGACTTCACACACCTCCATTCTGGGTTCACACACCTCAATTCTGTGACTTCCCACATGTTCAGTCTGACTTCACACACCTCCATTCTATAATTTCACAAACTTCCATTCTGTGACTTCACACACCTCCATTTTGAGTTCACACACCTCCATTCTGTGACTTCAACCACCTCCATTCTATGACTTCACACACGTCCATTCTATGACTTCACACACCTCCATTTTGTGACTTCACACACCTCCATTCTATGACTTCACACACCTCCACTGTGACTTCACACACCTCCGTTCCATGAGTTCACACACCTCCATTCTCACTTCACACACCTCCAATATATGACTTCACACACCTCCGTTCTGACTTCACACAGCGCCATTCTGTGACTTCACAAAACTCCATTCTGTGATTTCACACACCTCCATACTATGACTTCACACACCTCCATCTGTGACTTCACACACCTCCATTCTGAGTTCACACAAGTCTATTCTGTGACTTCACACAACTCCATTCTGCCTTCACACACCTCCACTGTATGACGTCACACACTTCAATTCTATGAATTCACATACCGCCATTCTGTGACTTCACACACCTCCATTCTGAGTTCACGCACCTCCATTCTGTGACTTCACACACCTCCATTCTGCCTTCACACACCTCCATTCTATGACTTCACACACCTCCATTCTGTGACTTCACACACCTCCATTCTGAGTTCACACAACTCCATTCTCTGACTTCACACACCTCCATTCTGTTGCATCACACACCTCCATTCTGTGACGTCAAACACCTCAAATCTGTGACTTCACACACCTCCATTCTGGCTTCACACACCTCCATTCTATGATTTCACACACCTCCATTCTCTGACTTCACACACCTCCATTCTGTGACTTCACACACCTCCATTCTGAGTTCACACACCTCCAGTCTGTGACTTCACACAACTCCATTCTGCCTTCACACACCGCCATTGTATGACTTCACACACTTCCATTCTATGACTTCACATACCTCCATTCTGTGACTTCACACACCTCCATTCTGAGTTCACAAACCTCCATTCTCTGACTTCACACACCTCCATTCTGCCTTCACACACCTAAATTCTATGACTTTACACACTTCCATTCTATGACTTCACACACCTCCATTCTGTGACTTCACACACCTCCATTCTGAGTTCACACACCTCCATTCTGTGACTTCACACACCTCCATTCTATGACATCACACACCCCCATTCTGTGACTTCAAACACCTCAAATATGTGACTTCACACAACTCCATTCTGACTTCACACACCTCCATTCTATGAATTCACACACCTCCATTCTATGACTTCACACACCTCCATTCTGTGACTTCACACACCTCCATTCTGACTTCACACACCTCCATTCTGACTTCACACACCTCCATTCTGACTTCACACAGCTCCATTCTATAACTTCACACACCTACATTCTGTGACTTCACACACCACCTTTTTGACATCACACACCTCCATTCTGTAACTTCATACACCTTGATTCTGTGACTTCACACACCTCCGTTTTGACTTCACACACTTCCATTTTGTGACTTCACACACCTCCATTGTGTGACTTCACACACCTCTATTGTTTCACTTCACACACATCCATTCTTTGACCTCACACACCTCCATTCCATGACTTAACACACCTCCATTCTATGAGTTCACACACCTCCATTCTATGACTTCACACACCTTCATTCTTACTTCAGAAACATCCATTCTCTGACTTCACACACCTCCATTCTATGACTTCACACACCTCCATTCTGAGTTCACACACCTCCATTCTGTGTCTTCACACACCTCCATTCTGTGACTTCACACACCTCCATTCTGACTTCACACACCTCCATTCTATGACTTCAGAGACCTCGAATCTTTGACTTCACTTACCTCCACTCTATGACTTCACATTCTTCCATTCTATGACTTCCCACACCTCCTTTCTATAACTTCTCCCACCTCCATTCTATGACTTCACACACCTCCATTCTGACTTCACACACCTCCATTCTGTGACTTCACACACCACCATTCTGACTTCACACACCTCCATTCTATGACTTCACAGACCTCGTATCTGTGACTTCACTCACCTCCACTCTATGACTTCACATTCTTCCATTCTATGACTTCCCACACCTCCTTTCTATAACACTCCCACCTCCATTCTATGACTTCACACACCTCCATTCTGACTTCACACACCTCCATTCTGTGTTCACACACCTCATTTCTGTGACTTCCCACATGTTCAGTCTGACTTCACACACCTCCATTCTATAATTTCACAAACTTCCATTCTGTGACTTCACACACCTCCATTTTGAGTTCACACACCTCCATTCTGTGACTTCAACCACCTCCATTCTATGACTTCACACACCTCCATTCTATGACTTCACACACCTCCATTTTGTGACTTCACACACCTCCATTCTATGACTTCACACACCTCCACTGTGACTTCACACACCTCCGTTCCATGAGTTCACACACCTCCATTCTCACTTCACACACCTCCAATATATGACTTCACACACCTCCGTTCTGACTTCACACAGCGCCATTCTGTGACTTCACAAAACTCCATTCTGTGATTTCACACACCTCCATACTATGACTTCACACACCTCCATCTGTGACTTCACACACCTCCATTCTGAGTTCACACACCTCCATTCTGAGTTCACACACCTCCATTCTGTGACTTCACACAACTCCATTCTGCCTTCACACACCTCCACTGTATGACGTCACACACTTCCATTCTATGAATTCACATACCGCCATTCTGTGACTTCACACACCTCCATTCTGAGTTCACGCACCTCCATTTTGTGACTTCACACACCTCCATTCTGCCTTCACACACCTCCATTCTACGACTTCACACACTTCCATTCTATGACTTCACACACCTCCATTCTGAGTTCACACAACTCCATTCTCTGACTTCACACACCTCCATTCTGTGACATCACACACCTCCATTCTGTGACGTCAAACACCTCAAATCTGTGACTTCACACACCTCCATTCTGGCTTCACACACCTCCATTCTATGATTTCACACACCTCCATTCTCTGACTTCACACACCTCCATTCTGTGACTTCACACACCTCCATTCTGAGTTCACACACCTCCATTCTGTGACTTCACAAAACTCCATTCTGCCTTCACACACCTCCATTGTATGACCTCACACACTTCCATTCTATGACTTCACATACCTCCATTCTGTGACTTCACACACCTCCATTCTGAGTTCACAAACCTCCATTCTCTGACTTCACACACCTCCATTCTGCCTTCACACACCTAAATTCTATGACTTTACAAATTTCCATTCTATGACTTCACACACCTCCATTCTGTGACTTCACACACCTCCATTCTGAGTTCACACACCTCCATTCTGTGACTTCACAAAACTCCATTCTGCCTTCACACACCTCCATTGTATGACCTCACACACTTCCATTCTATGACTTCACACACCTCCATTCTGTGACTTCACACACCTCCATTCTGTGACATCACACACCCCCATTCTGTGACTTCAAACACCTCAAATCTGTGACTTCACACAACTCCATTCTGACTTCACAAACCTCCATTCTATGAATTCACACACCTCCATTCTATGACTTCACACACCTCCATTCTGTGACTTCACACACCTCCATTCTGAGTTCACACACCTCCATTCTGTGACTTCACACAACTCCATTCTGCCTTCACACACCTCCATTGTATGACTTCACACACTTCCATTCTATGACTTCATATACCTCCATTCTGTGACTTCACACACCTCCATTCTGAGTTCACAAACCTCCATTCTCTGACTTCACACACCTCCATTCTGCCTTCACACACCTAAATTCTATGACTTTACACACTTCCATTCTATGACTTCACACACCTCCATTCTGTGACTTCACACACCTCCATTCTGAGTTCACACACCTCCATTCTGTGACTTCACACACCTCCATTCTGTGACATCACACACCCCCATTCTGTGACTTCAAACACCTCAAATCTGTGACTTCACACAACTCCATTCTGACTTCACACACCTCCATTCTATGAATTCACACACCTCCATTCTATGACTTCACACACCTCCATTCTGTGACTTCACACACCTCCATTCTGACTTCACACACCTCCATTCTGACTTCACACACCTCCATTCTGACTTCACACAGCTCCATTCTCTAACTTCACACACCTACATTCTGTGACTTCACACACCACCTTTTTGACATCACACACCTCCATTCTGTAACTTCATACACCTCGATTCTGTGACTTCACACACCTCCGTTTTGACTTCACACACTTCAATTTTGTGACTTCACACACCTCCATTGTGTGACTTCACACACCTCTATTGTTTCACTTCACACACATCCATTCTTTGACCTCACACACCTCCATTCCATGACTTAACACACCTCCATTCTATGAGTTCACACACCTCCATTCTATGACTTCACACACCTTCATTCTTACTTCAGAAACATCCATTCTCTGACTTCACACACCTCCATTCTATGACTTCACACACCTCCATTCTGTGACTTCACACACCCTCATTCTGTGACTTCACACACCTCCATTCTATGACTTCACACACCTGAATTCTATGACTTCACACACCTCCATTCTATGACTTCACACACTTCCATTCTATGACTTCAAACACCTCCATTCTGTGACTTCACTCACCTCCACTCTGAGTTCACACACCTCCATTCTGTGACTTCACACACCTCCATTCTGTGACTTCACACACCTCCATTCTGAGTTCACACACCTCCATTCTATG
Source organism: Megascapheus bottae (assembly GCA_024803745.1). Lineage (NCBI taxonomy): Eukaryota > Metazoa > Chordata > Mammalia > Rodentia > Geomyidae > Megascapheus > Megascapheus bottae. Next base: position 57,895 of record JANJXV010001694.1, read on the forward strand.
ACTTCACAGACCTCGAATCTGTGACTTCACTCACCTCCACTCAATTACTTCACATTCTTCCATTATATGACTTCCCACACCTCCTTTCTATAACTTCTCCCACCTCCATTCTATGACTTCACACACTTCCATTCTTACTTCACACACCTCCATTCTGTGACTTCACACACCTCCATTCTATGAATTCACACACCTCAATTCTGTGACTTCACACACCTCCATTCTATGACTTCACACACCTCCATTCTCTGACTTCACAAACCTCCATTCTGCCTTCACACACCTCCATTCTATGACTTCACACACTTCCATTCTATGACTTCACACACCTCCATTCTGTGACTTCACACACCTCCATTCTGTGACTTCACACACCTCCATCCTATGACTTCACCCACCTCCATTCTATGAATTCACACACCTCCATTCTGTGACTTAACACACCTCAATTCTATGACTTCACACACCTACATTCTGTGACTTCACACACCTCCATCCTATGACTTCACACACCTCCGTTCTATTAATTCACACACCTCCATTCTATAACATCACACACTACAATTCTATGAATTCACACACCTCTATTCTGTCACTTCACACACCTCCATTGTGAGTTCACACACCTCCATTCTGTGACTTCACACACCTCCATTCTGACTTCACACACCTCCATTCTATGACTTCACAGACCTCGAATCTGTGACTTCACTCACCTCCATTCTATGACTTCACATTCTTCCATTCTATGACTTCCCACACCTCCTTTCTATAACTTCTCCCACCTCCATTCTATGACTTCACACACCTCCATTCTGACTTCACACACCTCCATTCTGTGACTTCACACACCTCCATTCTGTCTTCACACACTTCCATTCTATGACTTCACAGACCTCGAATCTGTGACTTCACTCAACTCCACTCTATGACTTCACATTCTTCCATTCTATGACTTCCCACACCTCCTTTCTGTAACTTCTCCCACCTCCATTCTATGACTTCACACACCTCCATTCTGACTTCACACACCTCCATTCTGGGTTCACACACCTCAATTCTGTGACTTCCCACATGTTCAGTCTGACTTCACACACCTCCAATCTATAACTTCACAAACTTGCATTCTGTGACTTCACACACCTCCATTTTGAGTTCACACACCTCCATTCTGTGACTTCAACCACCTCCATTCTATGACTTCACACACCTCCATTCTATGACTTCACACACCTCCATTTTGTGACTTCACACACCTCCATTCTATGACTTCACACACCTCCACTGTGACTTCACACACCTCCGTTCCATGAGTTCACACACCTCCATTCTCACTTCACACACCTCCAATATATGACTTCACACACCTCCGTTCTGACTTCACACAGCGCCATTCTGTGACTTCACAAAACTCCATTCTGTGATTTCACACACCTCCATACTATGACTTCACACACCTCCATCTGTGACTTCACACACCTCCATTCTGAGTTCACACACCTCCATTCTGAGTTCACACACCTCCATTCTGTGACTTCACACAACTCCATTCTGCCTTCACACACCTCCACTGTATGACGTCACACACTTCCATTCTATGAATTCACATACCGCCATTCTGTGACTTCACACACCTCCATTCTGAGTTCACGCACCTCCATTCTGTGACTTCACACACCTCCATTCTGCCTTCACACACCTAAATTCTATGACTTTACACACTTCCATTCTATGACTTCACACACCTCCATTCTGTGACTTCACACACCTCCATTCTGAGTTCACACACCTCCATTCTGTGACTTCACACACCTCCATTTTGTGACATCACACACCCCCATTCTGTGACTTCAAACACCTCAAATCTGTGACTTCACACAACTCCATTCTGACTTCACAAACCTCCATTCTATGAATTCACACACCTCCATTCTATGACTTCACACACCTCCATTCTGTGACTTCACATACCTCCATTCTGAGTTCACACACCTCCATTCTGTGACTTCACACAACTCCATTCTGCCTTCACACACCTCCATTGTATGACTTCACACACTTACATTCTATGACTTCACATACCTCCATTCTGTGACTTCACACACCTCCATTCTGAGTTCACAAACCTCCATTCTCTGACTTCACACACCTCCATTCTGCCTTCACACACCTAAATTCTATGACTTTACACACTTCCATTCTATGACTTCACACACCTCCATTCTGTGACTTCACACACCTCCATTCTGAGTTCACACACCTCCATTCTGTGACTTCACACACCTCCATTCTGTGACATCACACACCCCCATTCTGTGACTTCAAACACCTCAAATCTGTGACTTAACACAACTCCATTCTGACTTCACACACCTCCATTCTATGAATTCACACACCTCCATTCTATGACTTCACACACCTCCATTCTGTGTCTTCACACACCTCCATTCTGACTTCACACACCTCCATTCTGACTTCACACTCCTCCATTCTGACTTCACACAGCTCCATTCTATAACTTCACACACCTACATTCTGTGACTTCACACACCACCTTTTTGACATCACACACCTCCATTCTGTAACTTCATACACCTCGATTCTGTGACTTCACACACCTCCGATTTGACTTCACACACTTCCATTTTGTGACTTCACACACCTCCATTCTGTGACTTCACACACCTCTATTGGTTCACTTCACACACATCCATTCTTTGACCTCACACACCTCCATTCCATGACTTAACACACCTCCATTCTATGTGTTCACACACCTCCATTCTATGACTTCACACACCTTCATTCTTACTTCAGAAACATCCATTCTCTGACTTCACACACCTCCATTCTATGACTTCACACACCTCCATTCTGTGACTTCACACACCCTCATTCTGTGACTTCACACACCTCCATTCTATGACTTCACACACCTGAATTCTATGAGTTCACACAGCTCCATTCTATGACTTCACACACTTCCATTCTATGACTTCAAACACCTCCATTCTGTGACTTCACTCACCTCCATTCTGAGTTCACACACCTCCATTCTGAGTTCACACACCTCCATTCTATGACTTCACACAACTCCATTCTGCCTTCACACACCTCCATTGTATGACGTCACACTTCCATTCTATGAATTCACATACCGCCATTCTGTGACTTCACACACCTCCATTCTGAGTTCACGCACCTCCATTCTGTGACTTCACACACCTCCATTCTGCCTTCACACACCTCCATTCTACGACTTCACACACTTCCATTCTATGACTTCACACACCTCCATCCTGTGACTTCACACACCTCCATTCTGAGTTCACACAACTCCATTCTCTGACTTCACACACCTCCATTCTGTGACATCACACACCTCCATTCTGTGACGTCAATCACCTCAAATCTGTGACTTCACACACCTCCATTCTGACTTCACACACATCCATTCTATGATTTCACACACCTCCATTCTCTGACTTCACACACCTCCATTCTGTGACTTCACACACCTCCATTCTGAGTTCACACACCTCCATTCTGTGACTTCACACAACTCCATTCTGCCTTCACACACCTCCATTGTATGACGTCACACACTTCCATTCTATGACTTCACATACCTCCATTCTGTGACTTCACACACCTCCATTCTGAGTTCACAAACCTCCATTCTCTGACTTCACACACCTCCATTCTGCCTTCACACACCTAAATTCTATGACTTTACACACTTCTATTCTATGACTTCACACACCTCCATTCTGTGACTTCACAAACCTCCATTCTGAGTTCACACACCTCCATTCTGTGACTTCACACACCTCCATTCTGTGACATCACACACCCCCATTCTGTGACTTCAAACACCTCAAATCTGTGACTTCACACAACTCCATTCTGACTTCACAAACCTCCATTCTATGAATTCACACACCTCCATTCTATGACTTCACACACCTCCATTCTGTGACTTCACACACCTCCATTCTGAGTTCACACACCTCCATTCTGTGACTTCACACAACTCCATTCTGCCTTCACACACCTCCATTGTATGACTTCACACACTTCCATTCTATGACTTCAAATACCTCCATTCTGTGACTTCACACACCTCCATTCTGAGTTCACAAACCTCCATTCTCTGACTTCACACACCTCCATTCTGCCTTCACACACCTAAATTCTATGACTTTACACACTTCCATTCTATGACTTCACACACCTCCATTCTGTGACTTCGCACACCTCCATTCTGAGTTCACACACCTCCATTCTTTGACTTCACACACCTCCATTCTGTGACATCACACACCCCCATTCTGTGACTTCAAACACCTCAAATCAGTGACTTCACACAACTCCATTCTGACTTCACACACCTCCATTCTATGAATTCACACACCTCCATTCTGTGACTTCACACACCTCCATTCTGACTTCACACACCTCCATTCTGACTTCACCCAGCTCCGTTCTATAACTTCACACACCTACATTCTGTGACTTCACAAACCACCTTTTTGATATCACACACCTCCATTCTGTAACTTCATACACCTCGATTCTGTGACTTCACACACCTCCGTTTTGACTTCACACACTTCCATTTTGTGACTTCACACACCTCCATTCTGTGACTTCACACACCTCTATTGTTTCAGTTCACATACATCCATTCTTTGACCTCACACACCTCCATTCCATGACTTAACACACCTCCATTCTATGAGTTCACACACCTCCATTCTATGACTTCACACACCTTCATTCTTACTTCAGAAACATCCATTCTCTGACTTCACACACCTCCATTCTATGACTTCACACACCTCCATTCTGTGACTTCACACACCCTCATTCTGTGACTTCACACACCTCCATTCTATGACTTCACACACCTGAATTCTATGACTTCACACACCTCCATTCTATGACTTCACACACTTCCATTCTATGACTTCAAACACCACCATTCTGTGACTTCACTCACCTCCATTCTGAGTTCACACACCTCCATTCTGTGACTTCACACACCTCCATTCTGTGACTTCACACACCTCCATTCTGAGTTCACAAACCTCCATTCTATGACTTCACAGACCTCGAATCTGTGACTTCACTCACCTCCACTCAATGACTTCACATTCTTCCATTATATGACTTCCCACACCTCCTTTCTATAACTTCTCCCACCTCCATTCTATGACTTCACACACTTCCATTCTTACTTCACACACCTCCATTCTGTGACTTCACACACCTCCATTCTGACTTCACACACCTCCATTCTATGACTTCACAGACCTCGAATCTGTGACTTCACTCACCTCCATCCTATGACTTCACACACCTCCATTCTATGAATTCACACACCTCCATTCTGTGACTTAACACACCTCAATTCTATGACTTCACACACTTCCATTCTGTGACTTCACACACCTCCATCCTATGACTTCACACACCTCCATTCTATGAATTCACACACCTCCATTCTATAACTTCACACACTACAATTCTATGAATTCACACACCTCCATTCTGTCACTTCACACACCTCCATTGTGAGTTCACACACCTCCATTCTGTGACTTCACACACCTCCATTCTGACTTCACACACCTCCATTCTATGACTTCACAGACCTCGAATCTGTGACTTCACTCACCTGCACTCTATGACTTCACATTCTTCCATTCTATGACTTCCCACACCTCCTTTCTATAACTTCTCCCACCTCCATTCTATGACTTCACACACCTCCATTCTGACTTCACACACCTCCATTCTGTGACTTCACACACCTCCATTCTGACTTCACACACCTCCATTCTATGACTTCACAGACCTCGAATCTGTGACTTCACTCACCTCCACTCTATGACTTCACATTCTTCCATTCTATGACTTCCCACACCTCCTTTCTATAACTTCTCCCACCTCCATTCTATGACTTCACACACCTCCATTCTGACTTCACACACCTCCATTCTGGGTTCACACACCTCAATTCTGTGACTTCCCACATGTTCAGTCTGACTTCACACACCTCCATTCTATAACTTCACAAACTTGCATTCTGTGACTTCCCACACCTCCATTTTGAGTTCACACACCTCCATTCTGTGACTTCAACCACCTCCATTCTATGACTTCACACACCTCTATTCTATGACTTCACACACCTCCATTTTGTGACTTCACACACCTCCATTTTATGACTTCACACACCTCCACTGTGACTTCACACACCTCCGTTCCATGAGTTCACACACCTCCATTCTCACTTCACACACCTCCAATATATGACTTCACACACCTCCGTTCTGACTTCACACAGCGCCATTCTGTGACTTCACAGAACTCCATTCTGTGATTTCACACACCTCCATACTATGACTTCACACACCTCCATCTGTGACTTCACACACCTCCATTCTGAGTTCACACACCTCTATTCTGAGTTCACACACCTCCATTCTGTGATTTCACACAACTCCATTCTGCCTTCACACACCTCCACTGTATGACGTCACACACTTCCATTCTATGAATTCACATACCGCCATTCTGTGACTTCACACACCTCCATTCTGAGTTCACGCACCTCCATTCTGTGACTTCACACACCTCCATTCTGCCTTCACACAACTCCATTCTACGACTTCACACACTTCCATTCTATGACTTCACACACCTCCATTCTGTGACTTCACACACCTCCATTCTGAGTTCACACAACTCCATTCTCTGACTTCACACACCTCCATTCTGTGACATCACACACCTCCATTCTGTGACGTCAAACACCTCAAATCTGTGACTTCACACACCTCCATTCTGACTTCACACACCTCCATTCTATGATTTCACACACCTCCATTCTCTGACTTCACACACCTCCATTCTGTGACTTCACACACCTCCATTCTGAGTTCACACACCTCCATTCTGTGACTTCACACAACTCCATTCTGCCTTCACACACCTCCATTGTATGACTTCACACACTTCCATTTTATGACTTCACATACCTCCATTCTGTGACTTCACACACCTCCATTCTGAGTTCACAAACCTCCATTCTCTGACTTCACACACCTCCATTCTGCCTTCACACACCTAAATTCTATGACTTTACACACTTCCATTCTATGACTTCACACACCTCCATTCTGTGACTTCACACACCTCAATTCTGAGATCACACACCTCCATTCTGTGACTTCACACACCTCCATTCTGTGACATCACACACCCCCATTCTGTGACTTCAAACACCTCAAATCTGTGACTTCACACAACTCCATTCTGACTTCACAAACCTCCATTCTATGAATTCACACACCTCCATTCTATGACTTCACACACCTCCATTCTGTGACTTCACACACCTCCATTCTGAGTTCACACACCTCCATTCTGTGACTTCACACAACTCCATTCTGCCTTCACACACCTCCATTGTATGACTTCACACACTTCCATTCTATGACTTCACATACCTCCATTCTGTGACTTCACACACCTCCATTCTGAGTACACAAACCTCTATTCTCTGACTTCACACACCTCCATTCTGCTTTCACACACCTAAATTCTATGACTTTACAAACTTCCATTCTATGACTTCACACACCTCCATTCTGTGACTTCACACACCTCCATTCTGAGTTCACACACCTCCATTCTGTGACTTCACACACCTCCATTCTGTGACATCACACACCCCCATTCTGTGACTTCAAACACCTCAAATCTGTGACTTCACACAACTCCATTCTGACTTCACACACCTCCATTCTATGAATTCACACACCTCCATTCTGTGACTTCACACACCTCCATTCTGTGACTTCACACACCTCCATTCTGACTTCACACACCTCCATTCTGACTTCACACAGCTCCATTCTTTAACTTCACACACCAACATTCTGTGACTTCACACACCACCTTTTTGACATCACACACCTCCATTCTGTAACTTCATACACCTCGATTCTGTGACTTCACACACCTCCGTTTTGACTTCACACACTTCCATTTTGTGACTTCACATACCTCCATTCTGTGACTTCACACACCTCTATTGTTTCAGTTCACACACATCCATTCTTTGACCTCACACACCTCCATTCCATGACTTAACACACCTCCATTCTATGAGTTCACACACCTCCATTCTATGACTTCACACACCTTCATTCTTACTTCAGAAACATCCATTCTCTGACTTCACACACCTCCATTCTATGACTTCACACACCTCCATTCTGTGACTTCACACACCCTCATTCTGTGACTTCACACACCTCCATTCTATGACTTCACACACCTGAATTCTATGACTTCACACACCTCCATTCTATGACTTCACACACTTCCATTCTATGACTTCAAACACCTCCATTCTTGACTTCACTCACGTCCACTCAATGACTTCACATTCTTCCATTATATGACTTCCCACACCTCCTTTCTATAACTTCTCCCACCTCCATTCTATGACTTCACACACTTCCATTCTTACTTCACACACCTCCATTCTGTGACTTCACACACCTCCATTCTATGAATTCACACACCTCAATTATGTGACTTCACACACCTCCATTCTATGACTTCACACACCTCCATTCTCTGACTTCACAAACCTCCATTCTGCCTTCACACACCTCCATTCTATGACTTTACACACTTCCATTCTATGACTTCACACACCTCCATTCTGTGACTTCACACACCTCCATTCTGTGACTTCACACACCTCCATCCTATGACTTCACACACCTCCATTCTATGAATTCACACACCTCCATTCTGTGACTTAACACACCTCAATTCTATGACTTCACACACCTCCATTCTGTGACTTCACACACCTCCATTCTGCCTTCACACACCTCCATTCTACGACTTCACACACTTCCATTCTATGACTTCACAAACCTCCATCCTGTGACTTCACACACCTCCATTCTGAGTTCACACAACTCCATTCTCTGATTTCACACACCTCCATTCTGTGACATCACACACCTCCATTCTGTGACGTCAATCACCTCAAATCTGTGACTTCACACACCTCCATTCTGACTTCACACACATCCATTCTATGATTTCACACACCTCCATTCTCTGACTTCACACACCTCCATTCTGTGACTTCACACACCTCCATTCTGAGTTCACACACCTCCATTCTGTGACTTCACACAACTCCATTCTGCCTTCACACACCTCCATTGTATGACTTCACACACTTCCAGTCTATGACTTCACATACCTCCATTCTGTGACTTCACACACCTCCATTCTGAGTTCACAAACCTCCATTCTCTGACTTCACACACCTCCATTCTGCCTTCACACACCTAAATTCTATGACTTTACACACTTCTATTCTATGACTTCACACACCTCCATTCTGTGACTTCACAAACCTCCATTCTGAGTTCACACACCTCCATTCTGTGACTTCACACACCTCCATTCTTTGACATCACACACCCCCATTCTGTGACTTCAAACACCTCAAATCTGTGACTTCACACAACTCCATTCTGACTTCACAAACCTCCATTCTATGAATTCACACACCTCCATTCTATGACTTCACACACCTCCATTCTGTGACTTCACACACCTCCATTCTGAGTTCACACACCTCCATTCTGTGACTTCACACAACTCCATTCTGCCTTCACACACCTCCATTGTATGACTTCACACACTTCCATTCTATGACTTCAAATACCTCCATTCTGTGACTTCACACACCTCCATTCTGAGTTCACAAACCTCCATTCTCTGACTTCACACACCTCCATTCTGCCTTCACACACCTAAATTCTATGACTTTACACACTTCCATTCTATGACTTCACACACCTCCATTCTGTGACTTCACACACCTCCATTCTGAGTTCACACACCTCCATTCTTTGACTTCACACACCTGCATTCTGTGACATCACACACCCCCATTCTGTGACTTCAAACACCTCAAATCAGTGACTTCACACAACTGCATTCTGACTTCACACACCTCCATTCTATGAATTCACACACCTCCATTCTATGACTTCACACACCTCCATTCTGTGACTTCACACACCTCCATTCTGACTTCACACACCTCCATTCTGACTTCACACACCTCCATTCTGACTTCACCCAGCTCCGTTCTATAACTTCACACACCTACATTCTGTGACTTCACACACCACCTTTTTGATATCACACACCTCCATTCTGTAACTTCATACACCTCGATTCTGTGACTTCACACACCTCCGTTTTGACTTCACACACTTCCATTTTGTGACTTCACACACCTCCATTCTGTGACTTCACACACCTCTATTGTTTCAGTTCACACACATCCATTCTTTGACCTCACACACCTCCATTCCATGACTTAACACACCTCCATTCTATGAGTTCACACACCTCCATTCTATGACTTCACACACCTTCATTCTTACTTCAGAAACATCCATTCTCTGACTTCACACACCTCCATTCTATGACTTCACACACCTCCATTCTGTGACTTCACACACCCTCATTCTGTGACTTCACACACCTCCATTCTATGACTTCACACACCTGAATTCTATGACTTCACACACCTCCATTCTATGACTTCACACACTTCCATTCTATGACTTCAAACACCACCATTCTGTGACTTCACTCACCTCCATTCTGAGTTCACACACCTCCATTCTGTGACTTCACACACCTCCATTCTGTGACTTCACACACCTCCATTCTGAGTTCACACACCTCCATTCTATGACTTCACAGACCTCGAATCTGTGACTTCACTCACCTCCACTCAATGACTTCACATTCTTCCATTATATGACTTCCCACACCTCCTTTCTATAACTTCTCCCACCTCCATTCTATGACTTCACACACTTCCATTCTTACTTCACACACCTCCATTCTATGACTTCACAGACCTCGAATCTGTGACTTCACTCACCTCCATCCTATGACTTCACACACCTCCATTCTATGAATTCACACACCTCCATTCTGTGACTTAACACACCTCAATTCTATGACTTCACACACCTCCATTCTGTGACTTCACACACCTCCATCCTATGACTTCACACACCTCCATTCTATGAATTCACACACCTCCATTCTATAACTTCACACACTACAATTCTATGAATTCACACACCTCCATTCTGTCACTTCACACACCTCCATTGTGAGTTCACACACCTCCATTCTGTGACTTCACACACCTCCATTCTGACTTCACACACCTCCATTCTATGACTTCACAGACCTCGAATCTGTGACTTCACTCACCTGCACTCTATGACTTCACATTCTTCCATTCTATGACTTCCCACACCTCCTTTCTATAACTTCTCCCACCTCCATTCTATGACTTCACACACCTCCATTCTGACTTCACACACCTCCATTCTGTGACTTCACACACCTCCATTCTGACTTCACACACCTCCATTCTATGACTTCACAGACCTCGAATCTGTGACTTCACTCACCTCCACTCTATGACTTCACATTCTTCCATTCTATGATTTCACACACCTCCATTCTCTGACTTCACACACCTCCATTCTGTGACTTCACACACCTCCATTCTGAGTTCACACACCTCCATTCTGTGACTTCACACAACTCAATTCTGCCTTCACACACCTCCACTGTATGACTTCACACACTTCCATTCTATGACTTCACATACCTCCATTCTGTGACTTCACACACCTCCATTCTGAGTTCACAAACCTCCATTCTCTGACTTCACACACCTCCATTCTGCCTTCACACACCTAAATTCTATGACTTTACACACTTCTATTCTATGACTTCACACACCTCCATTCTGTGACTTCACAAACCTCCATTCTGAGTTCACACACCTCCATTCTGTGACTTCACACACCTCCATTCTGTGACATCACACACCCCCATTCTGTGACTTCAAACACCTCAAATCTGTGACTTCACACAACTCCATTCTGACTTCACAAACCTCCATTCTATGAATTCACACACCTCCATTCTATGACTTCACACACCTCCATTCTGTGACTTCACACACCTCCATTCTGAGTTCACACACCTCCATTCTGTGACTTCACACAACTCCATTCTGCCTTCACACACCTCCATTGTATGACTTCACACACTTCCATTCTATGACTTCAAATACCTCCATTCTGTGACTTCACACACCTCCATTCTGAGTTCACAAACCTCCATTCTCTTACTTCACACACCTCCATTCTGCCTTCACACACCTAAATTCTATGACTTTACACACTTCCATTCTATGACTTCACACACCTCCATTCTGTGACTTCACACACCTCCATTCTGAGTTCACACACCTCCATTCTTTGACTTCACACACCTCCATTCTGTGACATCACACACCCCCATTCTGTGACTTCAAACACCTCAAATCAGTGACTTCACACAACTGCATTCTGACTTCACACACCTCCATTCTATGAATTCACACACCTCCATTCTATGACTTCACACACCTCCATTCTGTGACTTCACACACCTCCATTCTGACTTCACACACCTCCATTCTGACTTCACACACCTCCATTCTGACTTCACCCAGCTCCGTTCTATAACTTCACACACCTACATTCTGTGACTTCACACACCACCTTTTTGATATCACACACCTCCATTCTGTAACTTCATACACCTCGATTCTGTGACTTCACACACCTCCGTTTTGACTTCACACACTTCCATTTTGTGACTTCACACACCTCCATTCTGTGACTTCACACACCTCTATAGTTTCAGTTCACACACATCCATTCTTTGACCTCACACACCTCCATTCCATGACTTAACACACCTCCATTCTATGAGTTCACACACCTCCATTCTATGACTTCATACACCTTCATTCTTACTTCAGAAACATCCATTCTCTGACTTCACACACCTCCATTCTATGACTTCACACACCTCCATTCTGTGACTTCACACACCCTCATTCTGTGACTTCACACACCTCCATTCTATGACTTCACACACCTGAATTCTATGACTTCACACACCTCCATTCTATGACTTCACACACTTCCATTCTATGACTTCAAACACCACCATTCTGTGACTTCACTCACCTCCATTCTGAGTTCACACACCTCCATTCTGTGACTTCACACACCTCCATTCTGTGACTTCACACACCTCCATTCTGAGTTCACACACCTCCATTCTATGACTTCACAGACCTCGAATCTGTGACTTCACTCACCTCCACACAATGACTTCACATTCTTCCATTATATGACTTCCCACACCTCCTTTCTATAACTTCTCCCACCTCCATTCTATGACTTCACACACTTCCATTCTTACTTCACACACCTCCATTCTGTGACTTCACACACCTCCATTCTGACTTCACACACCTCCATTCTATGACTTCACAGACCTCGAATCTGTGACTTCACTCACCTCCATCCTATGACTTCACACACCTCCATTCTATGAATTCACACACCTCCATTCTGTGACTTAACACAGCTCAATTCTATGACTTCACACACCTCCATTCTGTGACTTCACACACCTCCATCCTATGACTTCACACACCTCCATTCTATGAATTCACACACCTCCATTCTATAACTTCACACACTACAATTCTATGACTTCACACACCTCCATTCTGACTTCACACACCTCCATTCTGTGACTTCACACACCTCCATTCTGACTTCACACACCTCCATTCTATGACTTCACAGACCTCGAATCTGTGACTTCACTCACCTCCACTCTATGACTTCACATTCTTCCATTCTATGACTTCCCACACCTCCTTTCTATAACTTCTCCCACCTCCATTCTATGACTTCACACACCTCCATTCTGACTTCACACACCTCCATTCTGGGTTCACACACCTCCATTCTCTTACTTCACACACCTCCATTCTGCCTTCACACACCTAAATTCTATGACTTTACACACTTCCATTCTATGACTTCACACACCTCCATTCTGTGACTTCACACACCTCCATTCTGAGTTCACACACCTCCATTCTTTGACTTCACACACCTCCATTCTGTGACATCACACACCCCCATTCTGTGACTTCAAACACCTCAAATCAGTGACTTCACACAACTGCATTCTGACTTCACACACCTCCATTCTATGAATTCACACACCTCCATTCTATGACTTCACACACCTCCATTCTGTGACTTCACACACCTCCATTCTGACTTCACACACCTCCATTCTGACTTCACACACCTCCATTCTGACTTCACCCAGCTCCGTTCTATAACTTCACACACCTACATTCTGTGACTTCACACACCACCTTTTTGATATCACACACCTCCATTCTGTAACTTCATACACCTCGATTCTGTGACTTCACACACCTCCGTTTTGACTTCACACACTTCCATTTTGTGACTTCACACACCTCCATTCTGTGACTTCACACACCTCTATAGTTTCAGTTCACACACATCCATTCTTTGACCTCACACACCTCCATTCCATGACTTAACACACCTCCATTCTATGAGTTCACACACCTCCATTCTATGACTTCATACACCTTCATTCTTACTTCAGAAACATCCATTCTCTGACTTCACACACCTCCATTCTATGACTTCACACACCTCCATTCTGTGACTTCACACACCCTCATTCTGTGACTTCACACACCTCCATTCTATGACTTCACACACCTGAATTCTATGACTTCACACACCTCCATTCTATGACTTCACACACTTCCATTCTATGACTTCAAACACCACCATTCTGTGACTTCACTCACCTCCATTCTGAGTTCACACACCTCCATTCTGTGACTTCACACACCTCCATTCTGTGACTTCACACACCTCCATTCTGAGTTCACACACCTCCATTCTATGACTTCACAGACCTCGAATCTGTGACTTCACTCACCTCCACACAATGACTTCACATTCTTCCATTATATGACTTCCCACACCTCCTTTCTATAACTTCTCCCACCTCCATTCTATGACTTCACACACTTCCATTCTTACTTCACACACCTCCATTCTGTGACTTCACACACCTCCATTCTGACTTCACACACCTCCATTCTATGACTTCACAGACCTCGAATCTGTGACTTCACTCACCTCCATCCTATGACTTCACACACCTCCATTCTATGAATTCACACACCTCCATTCTGTGACTTAACACAGCTCAATTCTATGACTTCACACACCTCCATTCTGTGACTTCACACACCTCCATCCTATGACTTCACACACCTCCATTCTATGAATTCACACACCTCCATTCTATAACTTCACACACTACAATTCTATGACTTCACACACCTCCATTCTGACTTCACACACCTCCATTCTGTGACTTCACACACCTCCATTCTGACTTCACACACCTCCATTCTATGACTTCACAGACCTCGAATCTGTGACTTCACTCACCTCCACTCTATGACTTCACATTCTTCCATTCTATGACTTCCCACACCTCCTTTCTATAACTTCTCCCACCTCCATTCTATGACTTCACACACCTCCATTCTGACTTCACACACCTCCATTCTGGGTTCACACACCTCAATTCTGTGACTTCCCACATGTTCAGTCTGACTTCACACACCTCCATTCTATAACTTCACAAACTTGCATTCTGTGACTTCCCACACCTCCATTTTGAGTTCACACACCTCCATTCTGTGACTTCAACCACCTCCATTCTATGACTTCACACACCTCTATTCTATGACTTCACACACCTCCATTTTGTGACTTCACACACCTCCATTTTATGACTTCACACACCTCCACTGTGACTTCACACACCTCCGTTCCATGAGTTCACACACCTCCATTCTCACTTCACACACCTCCAATATATGACTTCACACACCTCCGTTCTGACTTCACACAGCGCCATTCTGTGACTTCACAGAACTCCATTCTGTGATTTCACACACCTCCATACTATGACTTCACACACCTCCATCTGTGACTTCACACACCTCCATTCTGAGTTCACACACCTCTATTCTGAGTTCACACACCTCCATTCTGTGACTTCACACAACTCCATTCTGCCTTCACACACCTCCACTGTATGACGTCACACACTTCCATTCTATGAATTCACATACCGCCATTCTGTGACTTCACACACCTCCATTCTGAGTTCACGCACCTCCATTCTGTGACTTCACACACCTCCATTCTGCCTTCACACACCTCCATTCTACGACTTCACACACTTCCATTCTATGACTTCACACACCTCCATTCTATGACTTCACACACCTCCATTCTGTGACATCACACACCTCCATTCTGTGACGTCAAACACCTCAAATCTGTGACTTCACACACCTCCATTCTGTGACTTCACACACCTCCATTCTGAGTTCACACACCTCCATTCTGTGACTTCACACAACTCCATTCTGCCTTCACACACCTCCATTGTATGACTTCACACACTTCCATTCTATGACTTCACATACCTCCATTCTGTGACTTCACACACCTCCATTCTGAGTTCACAAACCTCCATTCTCTGACTTCACACACCTCCATTCTGCCTTCACACACCTAAATTCTATGACTTTACACACTTCCATTCTATGACTTCACACACCTCCATTCTGTGACTTCACACACCTCAATTCTGAGATCACACACCTCCATTCTGTGACTTCACACACCTCCATTCTGTGACATCACACACCCCCATTCTGTGACTTCAAACACCTCAAATCTGTGACTTCACACAACTCCATTCTGACTTCACAAACCTCCATTCTATGAATTCACACACCTCCATTCTATGACTTCACACACCTCCATTCTGTGACTTCACACACCTCCATTCTGAGTTCACACACCTCCATTCTGTGACTTCACACAACTCCATTCTGCCTTCACACACCTCCATTGTATGACTTCACACACTTCCATTCTATGACTTCACATACCTCCATTCCGTAACTTCACACACCTCCATTCTGAGTTCACAAACCTCCATTCTCTGACTTCACACACCTCCATTCTGCTTTCACACACCTAAATTCTATGACTTTACACACTTCCATTCTATGACTTCACACACCTCCATTCTGTGACTTCACACACCTCCATTCTGAGTTCACACACCTCCATTCTGTGACTTCACACACCTCCATTCTGTGACATCACACACCCCCATTCTGTGACTTCAAACACCTCAAATCTGTGACTTCACACAACTCCATTCTGACTTCACACACCTCCATTCTATGAATTCACACACCTCCATTCTGTGACTTCACACACCTCCATTCTGTGACTTCACACACCTCCATTCTGACTTCACACACCTCCATTCTGACTTCACACAGCTCCATTCTTTAACTTCACACACCAACATTCTGTGACTTCACACACCACCTTTTTGACATCACACACCTCCATTCTGTAACTTCATACACCTCGATTCTGTGACTTCACACACCTCCGTTTTGACTTCACACACTTCCATTTTGTGACTTCACATACCTCCATTCTGTGACTTCACACACCTCTATTGTTTCACTTCACACACATCCATTCTTTGACCTCACACACCTCCATTCCATGACTTAACACACCTCCATTCTATGAGTTCACACACCTCCATTCTATGACTTCACACACCTTCATTCTTACTTCAGAAACATCCATTCTCTGACTTCACACACCTCCATTCTATGACTTCACACACCTCCATTCTGTGACTTCACACACCCTCATTCTGTGACTTCACACACCTCCATTCTATGACTTCACACACCTGAATTCTATGACTTCACACACCTCCATTCTATGACTTCACACACTTCCATTCTATGACTTCAAACACCTCCATTCTGTGACTTCACTCACCTCCATTCTGAGTTCACACACCTCCATTCTGTGACTTCACACACCTCCATTCTGTGACTTCACACACCTCCATCCTATGACTTCACACACCTCCATTCTATGACTTCACAGACCTCGAATCTGTGACTTCACTCACCTCCACTCAATGACTTCACATTCTTCCATTATATGACTTCCCACACCTCCTTTCTATAACTTCTCCCACCTCCATTCTATGACTTCACACACTTCCATTCTTACTTCACACACCTCCATTCTGTGACTTCACACACCTCCATTCTATGAATTCACACACCTCAATTCTGTGACTTCACACACCTCCATTCTATGACTTCACACACCTCCATTCTCTGACTTCACAAACCTCCATTCTGCCTTCACACACCTCCATTCTATGACTTCACACACTTCCATTCTATGACTTCACACACCTCCATTCTGTGACTTCACACACCTCCATTCTGTGACTTCACACACCTCCATCCTATGACTTCACACACCTCCATTCTATGAATTCACACACCTCCATTCTGTGACTTAACACACCTCAATTCTATGACTTCACACACCTCCATTCTGTGACTTCACACACCTCCATCCTATGACTTCACACACCTCCATTCTATGAATTCACACACCTCAATTCTGTGACTTCACACACCTCCATTCTATGACTTCACACACCTCCATTCTCTGACTTCACAAACCTCCATTCTGCCTTCAAACACCTCCATTCTATGACTTCACACACTTCCATTCTATGACTTCACACACCTCCATTCTCTGACTTCACAAACCTCCATTCTGCCTTCACACACCTCCATTCTATGACTTCACACACTTCCATTCTATGACTTCACACACCTCCATTCTGTGACTTAACACACCTCCATTCTGTGACTTCACACACCTCCATCCTATGACTTCACACACCTCCATTCTATGAATTCACACACCTTCATTCTGTGACTTAACACACCTCAATTCTATGACTTCACACACCTCCATTCTGTGACTTCACACACCTCCATCCTATGACTTCACACTCCTCCATTCTATGAATTCACACACCTCCATTCTATAACTTCACACACTACAATTCTATGAATTCACACACCTCCATTCTGTCACTACACACACCTCCATTGTGAGTTCACACACCTCCATTCTGTGACTTCACACACCTCCATTCTATGACTTCACACACCTGAATTCTATGACTTCACACACCTCCATTCTATGACTTCACACACTTCCATTCTATGACTTCAAACACCTCCATTCTGTGACTTCACTCACCTCCATTCTGAGTTCACACACCTCCATTCTGTGACTTCACACACCTCCATTCTGTGACTTCACACACCTCCATCCTATGACTTCACACACCTCCATTCTATGACTTCACAGACCTCGAATCTGTGACTTCACTCACCTCCACTCAATGACTTCACATTCTTCCATTATATGACTTCCCACACCTCCTTTCTATAACTTCTCCCACCTCCATTCTATGACTTCACACACTTCCATTCTTACTTCACACACCTCCATTCTGTGACTTCACACACCTCCATTCTATGAATTCACACACCTCAATTCTGTGACTTCACACACCTCCATTCTATGACTTCACACACCTCCATTCTCTGACTTCACAAACCTCCATTCTGCCTTCACACACCTCCATTCTATGACTTCACACACTTCCATTCTATGACTTCACACACCTCCATTCTGTGACTTCACACACCTCCATTCTGTGACTTCACACACCTCCATCCTATGACTTCACACACCTCCATTCTATGAATTCACACACCTCCATTCTGTGACTTAACACACCTCAATTCTATGACTTCACACACCTCCATTCTGTGACTTCACACACCTCCATCCTATGACTTCACACACCTCCATTCTATGAATTCACACACCTCAATTCTGTGACTTCACACACCTCCATTCTATGACTTCACACACCTCCATTCTCTGACTTCACAAACCTCCATTCTGCCTTCACACACCTCCATTCTATGACTTCACACACTTCCATTCTATGACTTTACACACCTCCATTCTCTGACTTCACAAACCTCCATTCTGCCTTCACACACCTCCATTCTATGACTTCACACACTTCCATTCTATGACTTCACACACCTCCATTCTGTGACTTAACAAACCTCCATTCTGTGACTTCACACACCTCCATCCTATGACTTCACACACCTCCATTCTATGAATTCACACACCTCCATTCTGTGACTTAACACACCTCAATTCTATGACTTCACACACCTCCATTCTGTGACTTCACACACCTCCATCCTATGACTTCACACACCTCCATTCTATGAATTCACACACCTCCATTCTATAACTTCACACACTACAATTCTATGAATTCACACACCTCCATTCTGTCACTTCACACACCTCCATTGTGAGTTCACACACCTCCATTCTGTGACTTCACACACCTTCATTCTGTGACTTCACACAGCTCCATTCTATGACTTCATACACCCCCATTCTATTACTTCACAAACCTACATTCTATGAATTCACACACCTCCATTCTGTGACTTCACACACCTACATTCTATGACTTCACACAGCTCCATTCTGTGACTTCACACACCTTCATTCTGTGACTTCACACACCTCAATTCTATGACTTCACACACCTCCATTCTATGGCTTCACACACCTCCATTCTATGACTTCACACACCTGAATTCTATGACTTCACACACCTCCATTCGTTGACATCAAAAACCACCATTCTATGACTTCACACAACTCCATTGTGACTTCACACACCTCCATTCTATGAGTTCACACACTTCCATTCTATGACTTCAAACACCTCCATTCTGTGACTTCACACACCTCCATTCTGAGTTCACACACCTAAATTCTGTGTCTTCACACACCTCCATTCTGTGACTTCACACACCTCCATTCTGACTTCACACACCTTCATTCTATGACTTCACAGACCTCGAATACGTGACTTCACTCACCTCCACTCTATGACTTCACATTCTTACATTCTATGACTTCCCACACCTCCTTTCTATAACTTCTCCCACCTCCATTCTATGACTTCACACACCTACATTCTGACTTCACACACCTCCATTCTGTGACTTCACACACCTCCATTCTATGACTTCACACACCTCAATTCTATGACTTCACACACCTCCATTCTATGACTTCACACACCTCCATTCTCTGACTTCACACACCTCCATTCTGCCTTCACACACCTCCAATCTATGACTTCACATACTTCCATTCTATGACTTCACACACCTACATTCTGTGACTTCACACACCTCCATTCTGAGTTCACACACCTCCATTCTGTGACTTAACACACCTCCATTCTGTGACTTCACACACCTCCATTCTGTGACTTCACACACCTCCATTCTATGACTTCATAAACCTCCATTCTATGACTTCACAAACCTACATTCTATGAATTCACACACCTCCATTCTGTGACTTCACACACCTCCATTCTGAGTTCACACAACTCCATTCTCTGACTTCACACACCTCCATTCTATGACATCACACACCTCCATTCTGTGACGTCAAACACCTCAAATCTGTGACTTCACACACCTCCATTCTGACTTCACACACCTCCATTCTATGATTTCACACACCTCCATTCTCTGACTTCACACACCTCCATTCTGTGACTTCACACACCTCCATTCTGAGTTCACACACCTCCATTCTGTGACTTCACACAACTCCATTCTGCCTTCACACACCTCCATTGTATGACTTCACACACTTCCATTCTATGACTTCACATACCTCCATTCTGTGACTTCACACACCTCCATTCTGAGTTCACAAACCTCCATTCTCTGACTTCACACACCTCCATTCTGCCTTCACACACCTAAATTCTATGACTTTACACACTTCCATTCTATGACTTCACACACCTCCATTCTGTGACTTCACACACCTCAATTCTGAGATCACACACCTCCATTCTGTGACTTCACACACCTCCATTCTGTGACATCACACACCCCCATTCTGTGACTTCAAACACCTCAAATCTGTGACTTCACACAACTCCATTCTGACTTCACAAACCTCCATTCTATGAATTCACACACCTCCATTCTATGACTTCACACACCTCCATTCTGTGACTTCACACACCTCCATTCTGAGTTCACACACCTCCATTCTGTGACTTCACACAACTCCATTCTGCCTTCACACACCTCCATTGTATGACTTCACACACTTCCATTCTATGACTTCACATACCTCCATTCCGTAACTTCACACACCTCCATTCTGAGTTCACAAACCTCCATTCTCTGACTTCACACACCTCCATTCTGCTTTCACACACCTAAATTCTATGACTTTACACACTTCCATTCTATGACTTCACACACCTCCATTCTGTGACTTCACACACCTCCATTCTGAGTTCACACACCTCCATTCTGTGACTTCACACACCTCCATTCTGTGACATCACACACCCCCATTCTGTGACTTCAAACACCTCAAATCTGTGACTTCACACAACTCCATTCTGACTTCACACACCTCCATTCTATGAATTCACACACCTCCATTCTGTGACTTCACACACCTCCATTCTGTGACTTCACACACCTCCATTCTGACTTCACACACCTCCATTCTGACTTCACACAGCTCCATTCTTTAACTTCACACACCAACATTCTGTGACTTCACACACCACCTTTTTGACATCACACACCTCCATTCTGTAACTTCATACACCTCGATTCTGTGACTTCACACACCTCCGTTTTGACTTCACACACTTCCATTTTGTGACTTCACATACCTCCATTCTGTGACTTCACACACCTCTATTGTTTCACTTCACACACATCCATTCTTTGACCTCACACACCTCCATTCCATGACTTAACACACCTCCATTCTATGAGTTCACACACCTCCATTCTATGACTTCACACACCTTCATTCTTACTTCAGAAACATCCATTCTCTGACTTCACACACCTCCATTCTATGACTTCACACACCTCCATTCTGTGACTTCACACACCCTCATTCTGTGACTTCACACACCTCCATTCTATGACTTCACACACCTGAATTCTATGACTTCACACACCTCCATTCTATGACTTCACACACTTCCATTCTATGACTTCAAACACCTCCATTCTGTGACTTCACTCACCTCCATTCTGAGTTCACACACCTCCATTCTGTGACTTCACACACCTCCATTCTGTGACTTCACACACCTCCATCCTATGACTTCACACACCTCCATTCTATGACTTCACAGACCTCGAATCTGTGACTTCACTCACCTCCACTCAATGACTTCACATTCTTCCATTATATGACTTCCCACACCTCCTTTCTATAACTTCTCCCACCTCCATTTTATGACTTCACACACTTCCATTCTTACTTCACACACCTCCATTCTGTGACTTCACACACCTCCATTCTATGAATTCACACACCTCAATTCTGTGACTTCACACACCTCCATTCTATGACTTCACACACCTCCATTCTCTGACTTCACAAACCTCCATTCTGCCTTCACACACCTCCATTCTATGACTTCACACACTTCCATTCTATGACTTCACACACCTCCATTCTGTGACTTCACACACCTCCATTCTGTGACTTCACACACCTCCATTCTATGACTTCACACACCTCCATTCTATGAATTCACACACCTCCATTCTGTGACTTAACACACCTCAATTCTATGACTTCACACACCTCCATTCTGTGACTTCACACACGTCCATCCTATGACTTCACACACCTCCATTCTATGAATTCACACACCTCAATTCTGTGACTTCACACACCTCCATTCTATGACTTCACACACCTCCATTCTCTGACTTCACAAACCTCCATTCTGCCTTCAAACACCTCCATTCTATGACTTCACACACTTCCATTCTATGACTTCACACACCTCCATTCTCTGACTTCACAAACCTCCATTCTGCCTTCACACACCTCCATTCTATGACTTCACACACTTCCATTCTATGACTTCACACACCTCCATTCTGTGACTTAACACACCTCCATTCTGTGACTTCACACACCTCCATCCTATGACTTCACACACCTCCATTCTATGAATTCACACACCTCCATTCTGTGACTTAACACACCTCAATTCTATGACTTCACACACCTCCATTCTGTGACTTCACACACCTCCATCCTATGACTTCACACTCCTCCATTCTATGAATTCACACACCTCCATTCTATAACTTCACACACTACAATTCTATGAATTCACACACCTCCATTCTGTCACTTCACACACCTCCATTGTGAGTTCACACACCTCCATTCTGTGACTTCACACACCTTCATTCTGTGACTTCACACAGCTCCATTCTATGACTTCATACACCCCCATTCTATTACTTCACAAACCTACATTCTATGAATTCACACACCTCCATTCTGTGACTTCACACACCTACATTCTATGACTTCACACAGCTCCATTCTGTGACTTCACACACCTTCATTCTGTGACTTCACACACCTCAATTCTATGACTTCACACACCTCCATTCTATGGCTTCACACACCTCCATTCTATGACTTCACACACCTGAATTCTATGACTTCACACACCTCCATTCGTTGACATCAAAAACCACCATTCTATGACTTCACACAACTCCATTGTGACTTCACACACCTCCATTCTATGAGTTCACACACTTCCATTCTATGACTTCAAACACCTCCATTCTGTGACTTCACACACCTCAATTCTATGACTTCACACACCTCCATTCTATGACTTCACACACCTCCATTCTCTGACTTCACACACCTCCATTCTGCCTTCACACACCTCCATTCTATGACTTCACATACTTCCATTCTATGACTTCACACACCTACATTCTGTGACTTCACACACCTCCATTCTGAGTTCACACACCTCCATTCTGTGACTTAACACACCTCCATTCTGTGACTTCACACACCTCCATTCTGTGACTTCACACACCTCCATTCTATGACTTCATAAACCTCCATTCTATGACTTCACAAACCTACATTCTATGAATTCACACACCTCCATTCTGTGACTTCACACACCTCCATTCTGAGTTCACACAACTCCATTCTCTGACTTCACACACCTCCATTCTATGACATCACACACCTCCATTCTGTGACGTCAAACACCTCAAATCTGTGACTTCACACACCTCCATTCTGACTTCACACACCTCCATTCTATGATTTCACACACCTCCATTCTCTGACTTCACACACCTCCATTCTGTGACTTCACACACCTCCATTCTGAGTTCACACACCTCCATTCTGTGACTTCACACAACTCCATTCTGCCTTCACACACCTCCATTGTATGACTTCACACACTTCCATTCTATGACTTCACATACCTCCATTCTGTGACTTCACACACCTCCATTCTGAGTTCACAAACCTCCATTCTCTGACTTCACACACCTCCATTCTGCCTTCACACACCTAAATTCTATGACTTTACACACTTCCATTCTATGACTTCACACACCTCCATTCTGTGACTTCACACACCTCAATTCTGAGATCACACACCTCCATTCTGTGACTTCACACACCTCCATTCTGTGACATCACACACCCCCATTCTGTGACTTCAAACACCTCAAATCTGTGACTTCACACAACTCCATTCTGACTTCACAAACCTCCATTCTATGAATTCACACACCTCCATTCTATGACTTCACACACCTCCATTCTGTGACTTCACACACCTCCATTCTGAGTTCACACACCTCCATTCTGTGACTTCACACAACTCCATTCTGCCTTCACACACCTCCATTGTATGACTTCACACACTTCCATTCTATGACTTCACATACCTCCATTCTGTAACTTCACACACCTCCATTCTGAGTTCACAAACCTCCATTCTCTGACTTCACACACCTCCATTCTGCTTTCACACACCTAAATTCTATGACTTTACACACTTCCATTCTATGACTTCACACACCTCCATTCTGTGACTTCACACACCTCCATTCTGAGTTCACACACCTCCATTCTGTGACTTCACACACCTCCATTCTGTGACATCACACACCCCCATTCTGTGACTTCAAACACCTCAAATCTGTGACTTCACACAACTCCATTCTGACTTCACACACCTCCATTCTATGAATTCACACACCTCCATTCTGTGACTTCACACACCTCCATTCTGTGACTTCACACACCTCCATTCTGACTTCACACACCTCCATTCTGACTTCACACAGCTCCATTCTTTAACTTCACACACCAACATTCTGTGACTTCACACACCACCTTTTTGACATCACACACCTCCATTCTGTAACTTCATACACCTCGATTCTGTGACTTCACACACCTCCGTTTTGACTTCACACACTTCCATTTTGTGACTTCACATACCTCCATTCTGTGACTTCACACACCTCTATTGTTTCACTTCACACACATCCATTCTTTGACCTCACACACCTCCATTCCATGACTTAACACACCTCCATTCTATGAGTTCACACACCTCCATTCTATGACTTCACACACCTTCATTCTTACTTCAGAAACATCCATTCTCTGACTTCACACACCTCCATTCTATGACTTCACACACCTCCATTCTGTGACTTCACACACCCTCATTCTGTGACTTCACACACCTCCATTCTATGACTTCACACACCTGAATTCTATGACTTCACACACCTCCATTCTATGACTTCACACACTTCCATTCTATGACTTCAAACACCTCCATTCTGTGACTTCACTCACCTCCATTCTGAGTTCACACACCTCCATTCTGTGACTTCACACACCTCCATTCTGTGACTTCACACACCTCCATCCTATGACTTCACACACCTCCATTCTATGACTTCACAGACCTCGAATCTGTGACTTCACTCACCTCCACTCAATGACTTCACATTCTTCCATTATATGACTTCCCACACCTCCTTTCTATAACTTCTCCCACCTCCATTTTATGACTTCACACACTTCCATTCTTACTTCACACACCTCCATTCTGTGACTTCACACACCTCCATTCTATGAATTCACACACCTCAATTCTGTGACTTCACACACCTCCATTCTATGACTTCACACACCTCCATTCTCTGACTTCACAAACCTCCATTCTGCCTTCACACACCTCCATTCTATGACTTCACACACTTCCATTCTATGACTTCACACACCTCCATTCTGTGACTTCACACACCTCCATTCTGTGACTTCACACACCTCCATCCTATGACTTCACACACCTCCATTCTATGAATTCACACACCTCCATTCTGTGACTTAACACACCTCAATTCTATGACTTCACACACCTCCATTCTGTGACTTCACACACCTCCATCCTATGACTTCACACACCTCCATTCTATGAATTCACACACCTCAATTCTGTGACTTCACACACCTCCATTCTATGACTTCACACACCTCCATTCTCTGACTTCACAAACCTCCATTCTGCCTTCAAACACCTCCATTCTATGACTTCACACACTTCCATTCTATGACTTCACACACCTCCATTCTCTGACTTCACAAACCTCCATTCTGCCTTCACACACCTCCATTCTATGACTTCACACACTTCCATTCTATGACTTCACACACCTCCATTCTGTGACTTAACACACCTCCATTCTGTGACTTCACACACCTCCATCCTATGACTTCACACACCTCCATTCTATGAATTCACACACCTTCATTCTGTGACTTAACACACCTCAATTCTATGACTTCACACACCTCCATTCTGTGACTTCACACACCTCCATCCTATGACTTCACACTCCTCCATTCTATGAATTCACACACCTCCATTCTATAACTTCACACACTACAATTCTATGAATTCACACACCTCCATTCTGTCACTTCACACACCTCCATTGTGAGTTCACACACCTCCATTCTGTGACTTCACACACCTTCATTCTGTGACTTCACACAGCTCCATTCTATGACTTCATACACCCCCATTCTATTACTTCACAAACCTACATTCTATGAATTCACACACCTCCATTCTGTGACTTCACACACCTACATTCTATGACTTCACACAGCTCCATTCTGTGACTTCACACACCTTCATTCTGTGACTTCACACACCTCAATTCTATGACTTCACACACCTCCATTCTATGGCTTCACACACCTCCATTCTATGACTTCACACACCTGAATTCTATGACTTCACACACCTCCATTC
>JANJXV010001695.1:0-85961 GCA_024803745.1 Megascapheus bottae
CTTCACACACCTCCATTCTGTGACATCACACACCTCCATTCTATGAGTTCACACATCTCCATTCTGACTTCACACACCTCCATTCTATGACTTCACACACCTCCATTCTGAATTCACACAGCTCCATTCTGTGACCTCACAAAACTCCATTCTATGATTTCACACACCTCCATACTATGACTTCACACAACTCCATCTATGACTTCACACACCTCAATTCTGACTTCACACACCTCTATTCTATGACTTCGCACACTCCATTTTTACATCACACACCTCCATTCTATGACTTCACAGACCTCGAATCTGTGACTTCACTCACCTGCACTCTATGACTTCACACTCCTCCATTCTATGATTTCCCACACCTCCTTTTTATGACTTCACCCACCTCCAATCTATGACTACACACCTCCATTCTGACTTCACACACCTGCATTCTGTGACTTCACACACCTCCATTCTATGAGTTCACACACCTCCATTCTGTGACTTCACGCATCTTCATTCTTACTTCAGAAACATCCATTCTATAACTTCACAAATCTCCATTCTCTGACTTCACACACCTCCATTCTGAGTTCACACAACTCCATTCGGTGACTTCACACACCTCCATTCTCTGCCTTCACACACCTCCATTCTATGACTTCACACACTTCCATTCTATGACTTCACACACCTCCATTCTGTGACGTCAAACACCTCCGTTCTACGTTCACACACCTCCAATCTGTGACTTCACACACCTCCATTCTGTGACTTCACACACCTCCATTCTATGATTTCACACACATCCATTCTATGACTTCACACACCTCCATTCTGTGACTTTACACACCTCCATTCTGAGGTCACACACCTCCATTCTTTGACTTCACACACCTCCATTCTGTTACTTCCCACACCTGCATTCTGTGACTTCACACACCTCCGTTCTATGACTTCACACACCTCCCTTCTATGACTTCACACACCTCCATTCTGTGACTTCACACACCTCCATTCTATGACTTCATACCCGTCAATACTGTGACTTCACACATCTCAGTTCTCTGACTTCACATACGTCCATTCTATGACTTCACCCACCTCCATTCTATGACTTCACACACCTCCAATTTGACTTCTCATACCTCCATTCTATGACTTCACAAACCTCCATTCTCTGACTTCACACACCTCCATTCTGTGATTTCACAAACCTCCATTCTATGATTTCACACACCTCCATTTTATGACGTCACACACCTCCATTTTGACTTCACTCATCTCCATTATGTGACTTCCCAATCCTCCCTTCGGTGACTTCACACACCTCCATTCTTTGACTTCACACATCTACATTCTATGACTTCACTCACCTCCATTCTATGACTTCAAACACTTCCATTCTATGATTTCACATACCTCCATGCTATCATTTCACACACCTCCATTCTGTGACTTCACACACCTCCATTCTGAGTTCACATACCTCCATTCTGTGACTCAACACACCTCCATTCTGACTTCACACACCTCCATTTTGACTTCACACACCTCATTTCTTGACTTCACACACCTCCATGCTGACATCACAAACCTCCATTCTATGACTTCACACAGCTCTATTCTATGACTTCACACACCTCCTTTCTGAGTTGACACACCTCCATTCTATCACTTCACAAACCTCCAATCTGAATTCACACACCTGCATTCTATGACTTCACCCACCTCCATTCTATGACTTCACACACCTCCATTCTCCGACTTCACACCCCTCTAATTTGATTTCTTATACCTCCATTCTATGACTTCACAAACATCCCTTCGGTGACTTCACAATACTCCATTCTATGACTTCACACATCTACATTCTATGACTTCACACATCTCAATTCTGAGTTCACACACCTCCATTCTGTGACTTCACACACCTCCATTCTGACTTCACACACCTCCATTTTATGACTTCACACACCTCTATTCTGTGACTTCACACACCTCCATTCTATCACTTCACAAACTTCCATTGTGATGTCACACACCTCCATTCTATGAGTTCACACACCTCCATTCTATGACTTCACACACCTCCATTCTGACTTCACACACCTCTATTCTATAACTTCGAACACCTACATTCTGACTTCACACACATCCATTCTATGACTTCACAGACCTCGAATCTGTGACTTCACTCACCTCCACTCTATGACTTCACACTTATACATTCTATGATTTCCCACACCTAATTTCTATGACTTCACCCACCTCCATTCTGACTTCACACCTCCATTCTGACTTCACACACCTCCATTCTATGACTTCACACACCTCCATTCTGACTTCACACACCTCCATTCTGTGACTTCACACACCTCCATTCTATGATTTCAAACACTTCCATTCTGTGACTTCACACACCTCCATTCTATGACTTCAGACACCTCCATTCTGTGACTTCACACACCTCCTGTCTATGACTTCACACACCTCCATTCTATGACTTCACACACCTACATTGTGACTTCACACAACTCCATTTTATGAGTTCACACACCTGCATTGTGACTTCACACACCTCCATTCTATGACTTCACACACCTCCATTCTGACCTCACACACCTCCATTCTGACTTCACACACCTAAATTCTGTGACTTCACACACCTCCATTCTATGATTTCACACACCTCCATTCTATGACTTCACTCAACTCCATTCTCTGACTTCACACACCTCCTTTTGAGTTGACACACCTCCATTCTATGACTTCACACACCTCCAATCTGAATTCACACACCTCCATTCTATGACGTCACACACCTCCATTCTGTGACTTCACACACCTCCATTCTATGAGTTCACACACCTCAATTCTGACTCACACAGCTCCATTCTGTGACTTCACAAAACTCCATTCTATGATTTCACACATCTCCATACTATGACTTCACACACCTTCATTCTATGACTTCACAAACCTCCATTCTATCACTTCACACACCTCCATTCTATGATTTCACACACCTCCATTCTGTGACTTCACACACCTCAATTCTATGACTTCACACACCTCCATTCTGTGACTTCACACACCTCCATTCTATGAGTTCACACACCTCCATTCTGACTTCACACACCTCCATTCTATGACTTCACACAGCTCCATTCTGACTTCACACACCTCCATTCTGTGACTTTGCACACCTCTATTCTGTCTTCACACACCTCCATTCTGTGACTTCACAAACCTCCTTTCTATGACTTCACCCAACTCCACTCTGTGAATGCACACATCTCCACTCTGTGTCTTTACACACCTCCATTCTGCTCATTCATACCCCTCCATTCTGAGATTTCACATACCTCCATTCTATGACTTCACACACCTCCATTCTATGACTTCACACACCTCCATTCTATGAGTTCACACACCTCCATTTTTGACTTCACACACCTCCATTTTGACTTCACACACCTACATTCTGTGACTTCACACACCTCCATTTTTGACTTCACACACCACCATTTTGACTTCAAACACCTCCATTCTGTGACTTCACACACCTCCATTCTGTGACTTCACACACCTCCATTTTGACTTCACACACTTCCATTCTGTGATATCACACACCTCCATTCTTTGACTTCACACACCACCATTGTTTGACATCACACACCTCCATTCTTTGACTTCGCACACCTCCATTCCACGACTTCACACATGTCCATTCTATGAGTTCACACACATCCATTCTATGAGTTCCCACACCACAATTTTGTCTTCACACACCTCCATTCTATGACTTCACACACCTTAATTCTTAATTCAGAAACATCCATTCTAATACTTCACACACCTCCATTCTATGACTTCGCAAACCTCAATTCTGTGGCTTCACGCACCTCCATTCTGAGTTCACACAACTCCATTCGGTCACTTCACACACCTCCAATCTAACTTCACACACCTCCATTCTATGACTTCACACACTTCCATTCTATTACCTCACACACTTCCATTCAGTGACTTCACACACCTCCTTTCTGAGTTCACACACCTCCATTTTTTGACTTCACACACCTCCAATATATGACTTTAAACACCTCAATTCTCTGACTT
This sequence comes from Megascapheus bottae, assembly GCA_024803745.1. Taxonomy (NCBI): domain Eukaryota; kingdom Metazoa; phylum Chordata; class Mammalia; order Rodentia; family Geomyidae; genus Megascapheus; species Megascapheus bottae. The sequence goes on from JANJXV010001695.1 coordinate 4,114, forward strand.
CACACACCTTCAATCTATGACTTCATACCCGTCCATTCTATGACTTCACTCACGTCCATTCTATGTGTTCACACACCTACATTCTCCGACTTCACACCCTTCCAATTTGACTTCACATACCTCCATTCTATGACTTCACAAACCTCCCTTCGGTGACCTCACAATCCTCCATTCTATGACTTCACACAGCTGCATTCTATGACTTCACACACCTCAATTCTGACTCACACAGCTCCATTCTGTGACTTCACAAAACTCCATTCTATGATTTCACACATCTCCATACCATGACTTCACACATCTCCATCTATGACTTCACACACCTCCATTCTGAGTTCACACACCTCCATTCTGTGACTTCACACACCTCCATTCTATGACTTCACACACCTCCATTCTCCGACTTCACACCCCTCTAATTTGATTTCTCATACCTCCATTCTATGACTTCACAAACATCCCTTCGGTGACTTCACAATACTCCATTCTATGACTTCACACATCTACATTCTATGACTTCACACACCTCAATTCTAAGTTCACACACCTCCATTCTGTGACTTCACACACCTCCATTCTGACTTCACACACCTCCATTTTATGACTTCCCACACCTAATTTCTATGACTTCACCCACGTCCATTCTGACTTCACACCTCCATTCTGACTTCACACACCTCCATTCTATGACTTCACACACCTCCATTCTGACTTCACACACCTCCATTCTGTGACTTCACTCACCTCCATTCTATGATTTCAAACACTTCCATTCTGTGACTTCACACACCTCCATTCTATGACTTCAGACACCTCCATTCTGTGACTTCACACACCTCCTGTCTATGACTTCACACACCTCCATTCTATGACTTCACACACCTACATTGTGACTTCACACAACTCCATTTTATGAGTTCACACACCTGCATTGTGACTTCACACACCTCCATTCTATGACTTCACACACCTCCATTCTGACCTCACACACCTCCATTCTGACTTCACACACCTAAATTCTGTGACTTCACACACCTCCATTCTATGATTTCACACACCTCCATTCTATGACTTCACTCAACTCCATTCTATGACTTCACACACCTCCTTTTGAGTTGACACACCTCCATTCTATGACTTCACACACCTCCAATCTGAATTCACACACCTCCATTCTATGACGTCACACACCTCCATTCTGTGACTTCACACACCTCCATTCTATGAGTTCACACACCTCAATTCTGACTCACACAGCTCCATTCTGTGACTTCACAAATCTCCATTCTATGATTTCACACATCTCCATACTATGACTTCACACACCTCCATTCTATGACTTCACAAACCTCCATTCTATCACTTCACACACCTCCATTCTATGATTTCACACACCTCCATTCTGTGACTTCACACACCTCAATTCTATGACTTCACACACCTCCATTCTGTGACTTCACACACCTCCATTCTATGAGTTCACACACCTCCATTCTGACTTCACACACCTCCATTCTATGACTTCACACAGCTCCATTCTGACTTCACACACCTCCATTCTGTGACTTTGCACACCTCTATTCTGTCTTCACACACCTCCATTCTGTGACTTCACAAACCTCCTTTCTATGACTTCACCCAACTCCACTCTGTGAATGCACACATCTCCACTCTGTGTCTTTACACACCTCCATTCTGCTCATTCATACCCCTCCATTCTGAGATTTCACATACCTCCATTCTATGACTTCACACACCTCCATTCTATGACTTCACACACCTCCATTCTATGAGTTCACACACCTCCATTCTTTGACTTCACACACCTCCATTTTGACTTCACACACCTACATTCTGTGACTTCACACACCTCCATTTTTGACTTCACACACCACCATTTTGACTTCAAACACCTCCATTCTGTGACTTCACACACCTCCATTCTGTGACTTCACACACCTCCATTTTGACTTCACACACTTCCATTCTGTGATATTACACACCTCCATTCTTTGACTTCACACACCACCATTGTTTGACATCACACACCTCCATTCTTTGACTTCGCACACCTCCATTCCACGACTTCACACATGTCCATTCTATGAGTTCACACACATCCATTCTATGAGTTCCCACACCACAATTTTGTCTTCACACACCTCCATTCTATGACTTCACACACCTTAATTCTTAATTCAGAAACATCCATTCTAATACTTCACACACCTCCATTCTATGACTTCGCAAACCTCAATTCTGTGGCTTCACGCACCTCCATTCTGAGTTCACACAACTCCATTCGGTCACTTCACACACCTCCAATCTAACTTCACACACCTCCATTCTATGACTTCACACACTTCCATTCTATTACCTCACACACTTCCATTCAGTGACTTCACACACCTCCTTTCTGAGTTCACACACCTCCATTTTTTGACTTCACACACCTCCAATATATGACTTTAAACACCTCAATTCTCTGACTTCACACACCTTCAATCTATGACTTCATACCCGTCCATTCTATGACTTCACTCACGTCCATTCTATGTGTTCACACACCTACATTCTCCGCCTTCACACCCTTCCAATTTGACTTCACATACCTCCATTCTATGACTTCACAAACCTCCCTTCGGTGACCTCACAATCCTCCATTCTATGACTTCACACAGCTGCATTCTATGACTTCACACACCTCAATTCTGACTCACACAGCTCCATTCTGTGACTTCACAAAACTCCATTCTATGATTTCACACATCTCCATACCATGACTTCACACATCTCCATCTATGACTTCACACACCTCCATTCTGAGTTCACACACCTCCATTCTGTGACTTCACACACCTCCATTCTATGACTTCACACACCTCCATTCTCCGACTTCACACCCCTCTAATTTGATTTCTCATACCTCCATTCTATGACTTCACAAACATCCCTTCGGTGACTTCACAATACTCCATTCTATGACTTCACACATCTACATTCTATGACTTCACACACCTCAATTCTGAGTTCACACACCTCCATTCTGTGACTTCACACACCTCCATTCTGACTTCACACACCTCCATTCTATGACTTCCCACACCTAATTTCTATGACTTCACCCACGTCCATTCTGACTTCACACCTCCATTCTGACTTCACACACCTCCATTCTATGACTTCACACACCTCCATTCTGACTTCACACACCTCCATTCTGTGACTTCACACACCTCCATTCTATGATTTCAAACACTTCCATTCTGTGACTTCACACACCTCCATTCTATGACTTCACACACCTCCATTCTATGACTTCACACACCTACATTGTGACTTCACACAACTCCATTTTATGAGTTCACACACCTGCATTGTGACTTCACACACCTCCATTCTATGACTTCACACACCTCCATTCTGACCTCACACACCTCCATTCTGACTTCACACACCTAAATTCTGTGACTTCACACACCTCCATTCTATGATTTCACACACCTCCATTCTATGACTTCACTCAACTCCATTCTATGACTTCACACACCTCCTTTTGAGTTGACACACCTCCATTCTATGACTTCACACACCTCCAATCTGAATTCACACACCTCCATTCTATGACGTCACACACCTCCATTCTGTGACTTCACACACCTCCATTCTATGAGTTCACACACCTCAATTCTGACTCACACAGCTCCATTCTGTGACTTCACAAATCTCCATTCTATGATTTCACACATCTCCATACTATGACTTCACACACCTCCATTCTATGACTTCACAAACCTCCATTCTATCACTTCACACACCTCCATTCTATGATTTCACACACCTCCATTCTGTGACTTCACACACCTCAATTCTATGACTTCACACACCTCCATTCTGTGACTTCACACACCTCCATTCTATGAGTTCACACACCTCCATTCTGACTTCACACACCTCCATTCTATGACTTCACACAGCTCCATTCTGACTTCACACACCTCCATTCTGTGACTTTGCACACCTCTATTCTGACTTCACACACCTCCATTCTGTGACTTCACAAACCTCCTTTCTATGACTTCACCCAACTCCACTCTGTGAATGCACACATCTCCACTCTGTGTCTTTACACACCTCCATTCTGCTCATTCATACCCCTCCATTCTGAGATTTCACATACCTCCATTCTATGACTTCACACACCTCTATTCTATGACTTCACAAACCTCCATTGTGACTTCACACACGTCCATTCTGTGACTTCACACACCTCCATTCTATATCATCACAGACCTCCATTCTATGACTTCACACACTTCCATTCTATGACTTCACTCAACTCCATTCTATGACTTCACACACCTCCTTTCTGAGTTGACACACCTCCATTCTATGATTTCACACACCTCCAATCTGAATTCACACACCTCCATTCTATGACTTCACACACCTCCATTCTGTGACTTCACACACCTCCATTCTATGAGTTTACACACCTGCATTTTGACTTCACACACCTCCATTCTATAACCTAACACAGCTCCATTCTGACTTCACACATCAAGTCTATGACTTTACACACCTCTATTCTGACTTCACACACCCCCATTCTGTGACTTCACAAACCTCCATTCTATGACTTCACACACCTCCACTCTGTGACGTCACACATCTCCACTCTGTGACTTTACACACCTCCATTCTGCGAATTCACACACCTCCATTCTGTGATTTCACACACCTCCATTCTATGACTTCACACACCTCCATTCTTTGACTTCACACACCTCCATTCTATGACTTCACACACCTCCATTGTAACTTCACACATCTCCATTCTGTGACTTCACACACCTCCCTTCCGTGACTTCACACACCTCCATTCTATGACTTCACACACCTACATTCTATGACATCACACACCTCCATTCTATGACTTCACACACCTCCATTCTATGACTTCACACACCTCCATTCTATGACTTCACACACCTCCATTCTATGACTTCACACACCTGCATTCTGACTTCACACACCTCCATTCTATGACTTCATACACCTCCATTCTATGACTTCATACACCAACATTCTAGGACTTCACACACCTCCATTCTATGACTTCACAAATCTCCATTCTGACTTCACACTTCTCCATTCTATGACTTCACACACCTCCATTCTATGACTTCACACATCTCCTTTCTGTAACTTCACACACTTCCAATGTTTGACTTCACAAACCTCCATTCCATGACTTCACACACCTCCATTCCATGAGTTCACACACCGCCATTTTTGACTTCTCACACCTCCATGTTGACTTCACACACCTACATTCTGTGACTTCACACACCTCCATTCTGTGACTTCACCCACCTCCATACTATGACTTTCACACACTTCCTTTCTATTACTTCACACACTTCCATTCTCTGACTTCACACACCTCCTTTCTCAGTTCACACACCTCCATTGTTTGACTTCACACACCTCCAATATATGACCTCAAACACCTCAATTCTCTGACTTCACACACCTTCATTCTATGACTTCATACCCGTCCATTCTGTGACTTCACAGACCTCCATTCTATGACTTCATGCACCTCCATTCTATGACTTCACACACCTACATTCTATGACTTCACACACCTCCATTCTCTGACTTCACACCCCTCCAATTTGACTTCAAATACCTCCATTCTATGACTTCACAAACCTCCCTTCGGTGACTTCACAATCCTCCATTCTATGACTTCACACACCTCAATTCTGACTCACACAGCTCCATTCTGTGACTTCACAAAACTCCATTCTATGATTTCACACATCTCCATACTATGACTTCACACACCTCCATTCTATGACTTCACAAACCTCCATTCTATGACTTCACATACCTCCATTCCATGACTTCACACACCTCCATTCTATGATTTCACACACCTCCATTCTATGACTTCACACACCTCCATTCTGACTTCACACACCTCCATTCTATGAGTTCACACACCTCCATTCTGACTTCACACACCTCCATTCTATGACTTCTCACAGCTCCATTCTGACTTCACACACCTCCATTCTGTGACTTCACAAACCTCCTTTCTATGACTTCACCCAACTCCACTCTGTGAATGCACACATCTCCACTCTGTGTCTTTACACACCTCCATTCTGCTCATTCATACCCCTCCATTCTGAGATTTCACACACCTCCATTCTATGACTTCACTCGCCTCCATTCTATGATTCACAAACCTCCATTGTGACTTCACACACGTCCATTCTGTGACTTCACACACCTCCATTCTATATCATCACAGACCTCCATTCTATGACTTCACACACTTCCATTCTATGACTTCACACAGCTCCAGTCTATGACTTCATAAACCTCCATTCTATGACTTCACTAACCTGCACTCTGACTTCACACACCTCCACTCTATGACTTCATACACCTCCCTTCTATGACTTCATACACCAACATTCTGTGACTTCACACACCTCCATTCTGTGACTTTACAAATCTCCATTCTGACTTCACACTCCTCCACTCTATGACTTCACACACCTACATTCTATGACTTCACACATCTCCTTTTGTAACTTTCCACACTTCCAATGTTTGACTTCACAAACCTCCATTCCATGACTTCACACACCTCCATTCTATGAGTTCACACACCTCCATTCTTTGACTTCACACACCTCCATTTTGACTTCACACACCTATATTCTGTGACTTCACACACCTCCATTTGTTACTTCACACACCACCATTTTGACTTCACACACCTCCATTCTGTGAATTCACACACCTCCATTCTATGACTTCACACACCTCCATTCTATGACTTCACACACCTACATTGTGACTTCACACACCTCCATTCTGTGAGTTCACACACCTGCATTGTGACTTCACACACCTCCATTCTCTGACTTCACACATCTCCATTCTGACCTCACACACCTCCATACTGACTTCACACACCTAAATTCTGTGACTTCACACACCTCCATTCTATGATTTCACACACCTCCATTCTATGACTTCACACACCTCCATTCTATGACTTCACAGACCTACTTTATGAGTTGACACACCTCCATTCTATGACTTCACACACTTCCAATCTGAATTCACACACCTCCATTCTGTGACTTCACACACCTCCATTCCATGAATTTACACACTTCCATTTTGACTTCACACACCTCCATTCTATGACTTCACACAGCTCCATTCTGACTTCACACACCTCAATTATATGACTTTACATACCTCTATTCTGAATTCACACACCTCCATTCTATGACTTCACAAACCTTCCTTCTATGACTTCACACACCTCCACTGTGTGACTTCACACATCTCCACTCTGTGACTTTACACACCTCCATTCTGCCAATTCACACACCTCCATTCTATGATTCACACACCTCCATTCTATGACTTCACACACCTCCATTCTTTGACTTCACACACCTCCATTCTATGACTTCACACACCTCCATTGTGACTTCACACAGCTCCATTCTGTGACTATACACACCTAACTTCCGTGACTTCATACACCTCCATTGTATGACTTCACACACCTACATTCTATGACATCACACACCTCCATTCTATGACTTCACACACTTCCATTCTATGACTTCACACACCTACATTCTATGACTTCACACACCTCCATTCTATGACTTCACACACCTGCATTCGGACTTCACACACCTCCATTCTATGACTTCATACACCTCCATTCTATGACTTCATACACCAACATTCTATGACTTCACACACCTCCATTCTATGACTTCACAAATCTCCATTCTGACTTTACACTCCTCCATTCTATGACTTCACACATCTACTTTCTGTAACTTCACACACTTCCAATGATTGACTTCACAAACCTCCATTCCATGACTTCACACACCTCCATTCTATGAGTTCACACACCTCCATTCTTTGACTTCACACACCTCCATTTTGACTTCACACACCTACATTCTGTGACTTCACACACCTCTATTTTTGACTTCACACACCACCATTTTGACTTCAAACACCTCCATTCTGTGACTTCACACACCTCCATTCTGTGACTTCACACACCTCCATTTTGACTTCACACACTTCCATTCTGTGATATCACACACCTCCATTCTGTGACTTCACACACCACCATTGTTTGACATCACACACCTCCATTCTTTGACTTCCCACACCTCCATTCCACGACTTCACACATGTCCATTCTATGAGTTCACACACATCCATTCTATGAGTTCCCACACCACAATTTTGTCTTCACACACCTCCATTCTATGACTTCACACACCTTAATTCTTAATTCAGAAACATCCATTCTAATACTTCACACACCTATATTCTATGACTTCGCAAACCTCAATTCTGTGGCTTCACGCACCTCCATTCTGAGTTCACACAACTCCATTCGGTCACTTCACACACCTCCAATCTAACTTCACACACCTCCATTCTATGACTTCACACACTTCCATTCTATTACCTCACAGACTTCCATTCATTGACTTCACACACCTCCTTTCTGAGTTCACACCTCCATTTTTTGACTTCACACACCTCCAATATATGACTTTAAACACCTCAATTCTCTGACTTCACACACCTTCAATCTATGACTTCATACCCGTCCATTCTTTGACTTCACCCACGTCCATTCTATGTGTTCACACACCTACATTCTCCGACTTCACACCCTTCCAATTTGACTTCACATACCTCCATTCTATGACTTCACAAACCTCCCTTCGGTGACCTCACAATCCTCCATTCTATGACTTCACACATCTGCATTCTATGACTTCACACACCTCAATTCTGACTCACACAGCTCCATTCTGTGACTTCACAAAACTCCATTCTATGATTTCACACATCTCCATACCATGACTTCACACATCTCCATCTATGACTTCACACACCTCCATTCTGAGTTCACACACCTCCATTCTGTGACTTCACACACCTCCATTCTGACTTCACATTTCCATTGTATTACTTCACACACTTCCATTCTGTGACTTCACACACCTCCATTCTATGACTTCACACACTTCCATTGTGACGTCACACCTCCATTCTATGAGTTCACACACCTCCATTCTATGACTTCACACACCTCCATTCTGACTTCACAAACCTCTGTTCTATGACTTCGCATACCTACATTCTAACTTCACACACCTCCATGCTGTGACTTCACAGACCTCGAATCTGTGACTTCACTCACCTCCACTCTATGACTTCACACTTCTCCATTCTATGACTTCCCACACCTAATTTCTATGACTACACGCACCCCCATTCTATGATTTCACACCTCCATTCTGACTTCACACACCTCCATTCTATGACTTCACAAACCTCCATTCTGACTTCACACACCTCCATTCTGTGACTTCACACACCTCCATTCTATGATTTCACACACCTCCATTCTGTGACTTCACACACCTCCATTCTATGACTTCACACACCTCCATTCTGTGACTTCACACACCTCCATTCTATGACTTCACACACCTCCATTCTATGACTTCGCACAGCTCCATTCTTTGACTTCACAAAACTCCATTCTATGACTTCACACACCTCCATTCTGTGACGTCACACACCTCCATTCTATGAGTTCACACATCTCCATTCTTACTTCACACACCTCCATTCTATGACTTCACACACCTCCATTCTGAATTCACACAGCTCCATTCTGTGACCTCACAAAACTCCATTCTATGATTTCACACACCTCCATACTATGACTTCACACAACTCCATCTATGACTTCACACACCTCAATTCTGACTTCACACACCTCTATTCTATGACTTCGCACACTCCATTTTTACATCACACACCTCCATTCTATGACTTCACAGACCTCGAATCTGTGACTTCACTCACCTGCACTCTATGACTTCACACTCCTCCATTCTATGATTTCCCACACCTCCTTTTTATGACTTCACCCACCTCCAATCTATGACTACACACCTCCATTCTGACTTCACACACCTGCATTCTGTGACTTCACACACCTCCATTCTATGAGTTCACACACCTCCATTCTGTGACTTCACGCATCTTCATTCTTACTTCAGAAACATCCATTCTATAACTTCACAAATCTCCATTCTGTGACTTCACACACCTCCATTCTGAGTTCACACAACTCCATTCGGTGACTTCACACACCTCCATTCTCTGCCTTCACACACCTCCATTCTATGACTTCACACACTTCCATTCTATGACTTCACACACCTCCATTCTGTGACGTCAAACACCTCCGTTCTACGTTCACACACCTCCAATCTGTGACTTCACACACCTCCATTCTGTGACTTCACACACCTCCATTCTATGATTTCACACACATCCATTCTATGACTTCACACACCTCCATTCTGTGACTTTACACACCTCCATTCTGAGGTCACACACCTCCATTCTTTGACTTCACACACCTCCATTCTGTTACTTCCCACACCTGCATTCTGTGACTTCACACACCTCCGTTCTATGACTTCACACACCTCCCTTCTATGACTTCACACACCTCCATTCTGTGACTTCACACACCTCCATTCTATGACTTCATACCCGTCAATACTGTGACTTCACACATCTCAGTTCTCTGACTTCACATACGTCCATTCTATGACTTCACCCACCTCCATTCTATGACTTCACACACCTCCAATTTGACTTCTCATACCTCCATTCTATGACTTCACAAACCTCCATTCTCTGACTTCACACACCTCCATTCTGTGATTTCACAAACCTCCATTCTATGATTTCACACACCTCCATTTTATGACGTCACACACCTCCATTTTGACTTCACTCATCTCCATTATGTGACTTCCCAATCCTCCCTTCGGTGACTTCACACACCTCCATTCTATGACTTCACACATGTACATTCTATGACTTCACTCACCTCCATTCTATGACTTCAAACACTTCCATTCTATGATTTCACATACCTCCATGCTATCATTTCACACACCTCCATTCTGTGACTTCACACACCTCCATTCTGAGTTCACATACCTCCATTCTGTGACTCAACACACCTCCATTCTGACTTCACACACCTCCATTTTGACTTCACACACCTCATTTCTTGACTTCACACACCTCCATGCTGACATCACAAACCTCCATTCTATGACTTCACACAGCTCTATTCTATGACTTCACACACCTCCTTTCTGAGTTGACACACCTCCATTCTATCACTTCACAAACCTCCAATCTGAATTCACACACCTGCATTCTATGACTTCACCCACCTCCATTCTATGACTTCACACACCTCCATTCTCCGACTTCACACCCCTCTAATTTGATTTCTTATACCTCCATTCTATGACTTCACAAACATCCCTTCGGTGACTTCACAATACTCCATTCTATGACTTCACACATCTACATTCTATGACTTCACACATCTCAATTCTGAGTTCACACACCTCCATTCTGTGACTTCACACACCTCCATTCTGACTTCACACACCTCCATTTTATGACTTCACACACCTCTATTCTGTGACTTCACACACCTCCATTCTATCACTTCACAAACTTCCATTGTGATGTCACACACCTCCATTCTATGAGTTCACACACCTCCATTCTATGACTTCACACACCTCCATTCTGACTTCACACACCTCTATTCTATAACTTCGAACACCTACATTCTGACTTCACACACATCCATTCTATGACTTCACAGACCTCGAATCTGTGACTTCACTCACCTCCACTCTATGACTTCACACTTATACATTCTATGACTTCCCACACCTAATTTCTATGACTTCACCCACCTCCATTCTGACTTCACACCTCCATTCTGACTTCACACACCTCCATTCTATGACTTCACACACCTCCATTCTGACTTCACACACCTCCATTCTGTGACTTCACACACCTCCATTCTATGATTTCAAACACTTCCATTCTGTGACTTCACACACCTCCATTCTATGACTTCAGACACCTCCATTCTGTGACTTCACACACCTCCTGTCTATGACTTCACACACCTCCATTCTATGACTTCACACACCTACATTGTGACTTCACACAACTCCATTTTATGAGTTCACACACCTGCATTGTGACTTCACACACCTCCATTCTATGACTTCACACACCTCCATTCTGACCTCACACACCTCCATTCTGACTTCACACACCTAAATTCTGTGACTTCACACACCTCCATTCTATGATTTCACACACCTCCATTCTATGACTTCACTCAACTCCATTCTCTGACTTCACACACCTCCTTTTGAGTTGACACACCTCCATTCTATGACTTCACACACCTCCAATCTGAATTCACACACCTCCATTCTATGACGTCACACACCTCCATTCTGTGACTTCACACACCTCCATTCTATGAGTTCACACACCTCAATTCTGACTCACACAGCTCCATTCTGTGACTTCACAAAACTCCATTCTATGATTTCACACATCTCCATACTATGACTTCACACACCTTCATTCTATGACTTCACAAACCTCCATTCTATCACTTCACACACCTCCATTCTATGATTTCACACACCTCCATTCTGTGACTTCACACACCTCAATTCTATGACTTCACACACCTCCATTCTGTGACTTCACACACCTCCATTCTATGAGTTCACACACCTCCATTCTGACTTCACACACCTCCATTCTATGACTTCACACAGCTCCATTCTGACTTCACACACCTCCATTCTGTGACTTTGCACACCTCTATTCTGACTTCACACACCTCCATTCTGTGACTTCACAAACCTCCTTTCTATGACTTCACCCAACTCCACTCTGTGAATGCACACATCTCCACTCTGTGTCTTTACACACCTCCATTCTGCTCATTCATACCCCTCCATTCTGAGATTTCACATACCTCCATTCTATGACTTCACACACCTCTATTCTATGACTTCACAAACCTCCATTGTGACTTCACACACGTCCATTCTGTGACTTCACACACCTCCATTCTATATCATCACAGACCTCCATTCTATGACTTCACACACTTCCATTCTATGACTTCACTCAACTCCATTCTATGACTTCACACACCTCCTTTCTGAGTTGACACACCTCCATTCTATGATTTCACACACCTCCAATCTGAATTCACACACCTCCATTCTATGACTTCACACACCTCCATTCTGTGACTTCACACACCTCCATTCTATGAGTTTACACACCTGCAGTTTGACTTCACATACCTCCATTCTATAACCTAACACAGCTCCATTCTGACTTCACACATCAAGTCTATGACTTTACACACCTCTATTCTGACTTCACACACCCCCATTCTGTGACTTCACAAACCTCCATTCTATGACTTCACACACCTCCACTCTGTGACGTCACACATCTCCACTCTGTGACTTTACACACCTCCATTCTGCGAATTCACACACCTCCATTCTGTGATTTCACACACCTCCACTCTATGACTTCACACACCTCCATTCTTTGACTTCACACACCTCCATTCTATGACTTCACACACCTCCATTGTAACTTCACACATCTCCATTCTGTGACTTCACACACCTCCCTTCCGTGACTTCACACACCTCCATTCTATGACTTCACACACCTACATTCTATGACATCACACACCTCCATTCTATGACTTCACACACCTCCATTCTATGACTTCACACACCTCCATTCTATGACTTCACACACCTCCATTCTATGACTTCACACACCTGCATTCTGACTTCACACACCTCCATTCTATGACTTCATACACCTCCATTCTATGACTTCATACACCAACATTCTAGGACTTCACACACCTCCATTCTATGACTTCACAAATCTCCATTCTGACTTCACACTTCTCCATTCTATGACTTCACACACCTCCATTCTATGACTTCACACATCTCCTTTCTGTAACTTCACACACTTCCAATGTTTGACTTCACAAACCTCCATTCCATGACTTCACACACCTCCATTCCATGAGTTCACACACCGCCATTTTTGACTTCTCACACCTCCATGTTGACTTCACACACCTACATTCTGTGACTTCACACACCTCCATTTGTGACTTCACACACCTCCATTTTGACTTCACACACCTCCATTCTGTGACTTCACCCACCTCCATTCTATGACTTTCACACACTTCCTTTCTATTACTTCACACACTTCCATTCTGTGACTTCACACACCTCCTTTCTCAGTTCACACACCTCCATTGTTTGACTTCACACACCTCCAATATATGACCTCAAACACCTCAATTCTCTGACTTCACACACCTTCATTCTATGACTTCATACCCGTCCATTCTGTGACTTCACAGACCTCCATTCTATGACTTCATGCACCTCCATTCTATGACTTCACACACCTACATTCTATGACTTCACACACCTCCATTCTCTGACTTCACACCCCTCCAATTTGACTTCAAATACCTCCATTCTATGACTTCACAAACCTCCCTTCGGTGACATCACAATCCTCCATTCTATGACTTCACACATCTGCATTCTATGACTTCACACACCTCAATTCTGACTCACACAGCTCCATTCTGTGACTTCACAAAACTCCATTCTATGATTTCACACATCTCCATACTATGACTTCACACACCTCCATTCTATGAGTTCACACACCTCCATTCTGACTTCACACACCTCCATTCTATGACTTCTCACAGCTCCATTCTGACTTCACACACCTCCATTCTGTGACTTTGCACACCTCTATTCTGACTTCACACACCTCCATTCTGTGACTTCACAAACCTCCTTTCTATGACTTCACCCAACTCCACTCTGTGAATGCACACATCTCCACTCTGTGTCTTTACACACCTCCATTCTGCTCATTCATACCCCTCCATTCTGAGATTTCACACACCTCCATTCTATGACTTCACACACCTCCATTCTATGACTTCACAAACCTCCATTTTGACTTCACACACGTCCATTCTGTGACTTCACACACCTCCATTCTATATCATCACAGACCTCCATTCTATGACTTCACACACTTCCATTCTATGACTTCACTCAACTCCATTCTATGACTTCACACACCTCCTTTCTGAGTTGACACACCTCCATTCTATGATTTCACACACCTCCAATCTCAATTCACACACCTCCATTCTATGACTTCACACACCTCCATTCTGTGACTTCACACACCTCCATTCTATGAGTTTACACACCTGCAGTTTGACTTCACACACCTCCATTCTATAACCTAACACAGCTCCATTCTGACTTCACACATCAAGTCTATGACTTTACACACCTCTATTCTGACTTCACACACCCCCATTCTGTGACTTCACAAACCTCCATTCTATGACTTCACACACCTCCACTCTGTGACGTCACACATCTCCACTCTGTGACTTTACACACCTCCATTCTGCGAATTCACACACCTCCATTCTGTGATTTCACACACCTCCATTCTATGACTTCACACACCTCCATTCTTTGACTTCACACACCTCCATTCTATGACTTCACACACCTCCATTGTAACTTCACACATCTCCATTCTGTGACTTCACACACCTCCCTTCCGTGACTTCACACACCTCCATTCTATGACTTCACACACCTACATTCTATGACATCACACACCTCCATTCTATGACTTCACACACCTCCATTCTATGACTTCACACACCTCCATTCTATGACTTCACACACCTCCATTCTATGACTTCACACACCTGCATTCTGACTTCACACACCTCCATTCTATGACTTCATACACCTCCATTCTATGACTTCATACACCAACATTCTAGGACTTCACACACCTCCATTCTATGACTTCACAAATCTCCATTCTGACTTCACACTTCTCCATTCTATGACTTCACACACCTCCATTCTATGACTTCACACATCTCCTTTCTGTAACTTCACACACTTCCAATGTTTGACTTCACAAACCTCCATTCCATGACTTCACACACCTCCATTCCATGAGTTCACACACCGCCATTTTTGACTTCTCACACCTCCATGTTGACTTCACACACCTACATTCTGTGACTTCACACACCTCCATTTGTGACTTCACACACCTCCATTTTGACTTCACACACCTCCATTCTGTGACTTCACCCACCTCCATTCTATGACTTTCACACACTTCCTTTCTATTACTTCACACACTTCCATTCTGTGACTTCACACACCTCCTTTCTCAGTTCACACACCTCCATTGTTTGACTTCACACACCTCCAATATATGACCTCAAACACCTCAATTCTCTGACTTCACACACCTTCATTCTATGACTTCATACCCGTCCATTCTGTGACTTCACAGACCTCCATTCTATGACTTCATGCACCTCCATTCTATGACTTCACACACCTACATTCTATGACTTCACACACCTCCATTCTCTGACTTCACACCCCTCCAATTTGACTTCAAATACCTCCATTCTATGACTTCACAAACCTCCCTTCGGTGACTTCACAATCCTCCATTCTATGACTTCACACATCTGCATTCTATGACTTCACACACCTCAATTCTGACTCACACAGCTCCATTCTGTGACTTCACAAAACTCCATTCTATGATTTCACACATCTCCATACTATGACTTCACACACCTCCATTCTATGACTTCACAAACCTCCATTCTATGACTTCACATACCTCCATTCCATGACTTCACACACCTCCATTCTATGATTTCACACACCTCCATTCTATGACTTCACACACCTCCATTCTGTGACTTCACACACCTCCATTCTATGAGTTCACACACCTCCATTCTGACTTCACACACCTCCATTCTATGACTTCTCACAGCTCCATTCTGACTTCACACACCTCCATTCTGTGACTTTGCACACCTCTATTCTGACTTCACACACCTCCATTCTGTGACTTCACAAACCTCCTTTCTATGACTTCACCCAACTCCACTCTGTGAATGCACACATCTCCACTCTGTGTCTTTACACACCTCCATTCTGCTCATTCATACCCCTCCATTCTGAGATTTCACACACCTCCATTCTATGACTTCACACACCTCCATTCTATGACTTCACAAACCTCCATTTTGACTTCACACACGTCCATTCTGTGACTTCACACACCTCCATTCTATATCATCACAGACCTCCATTCTATGACTTCACACACTTCCATTCTATGACTTCACTCAACTCCATTCTATGACTTCACACACCTCCTTTCTGAGTTGACACACCTCCATTCTATGATTTCACACACCTCCAATCTCAATTCACACACCTCCATTCTATGACTTCACACACCTCCATTCTGTGACTTCACACACCTCCATTCTATGAGTTCACACACCTGCATTTTGACTTCACACACCTCCATTCTATAACCTAACACAGCTCCATTCTGACTTCACACATCAAGTCTATGACTTTACACACCTCTATTCTGACTTCACACACCCCCATTCTGTGACTTCACAAACCTCCATTCTATGACTTCACACACCTCCACTCTGTGACGTCACACATCTCCACTCTGTGACTTTACACACCTCCATTCTGCGAATTCACACACCTCCATTCTGTGATTTCACACACCTCCATTCTATGACTTCACACACCTCCATTCTTTGACTTCACACACCTCCATTCTATGACTTCACACACCTCCATTGTAACTTCACACATCTCCATTCTGTGACTTCACACACCTCCCTTCCGTGACTTCACACACCTCCAATCTATGACTTCACACACCTCCATTCTATGACATCACACACCTCCATTCTATGACTTCACACACCTCCATTCTATGACTTCACACACCTCCATGCTATGACTTCACACACCTCCATTCTATGACTTCACACATCTCCTTTCTGTAACTTCACACACTTCCAATGTTTGACTTCACAAACCTCCATTCCATGACTTCACACACCTCCATTCCATGAGTTCACACACCGCCATTTTTGACTTCTCACACCTCCATGTTGACTTCACACACCTACATTCTGTGACTTCACACACCTCCATTTGTGACTTCACACACCTCCATTTTGACTTCACACACCTCCATTCTGTGACTTCACCCACCTCCATTCTATGACTTTCACACACTTCCTTTCTATTACTTCACACACTTCCATTCTGTGACTTCACACACCTCCTTTCTCAGTTCACACACCTCCATTGTTTGACTTCACACACCTCCAATATATGACCTCAAACACCTCAATTCTCTGACTTCACACACCTTCATTCTATGACTTCATACCAGTCCATTCTGTGACTTCACAGACCTCCATTCTATGACTTCATGCACCTCCATTCTATGACTTCACACACCTACATTCTATGACTTCACACCCCTCCAATTTGACATCAAATACCTCCATTCTATGACTTCACAAACCTCCCTTCGGTGACTTCACAATCCTCCATTCTATGACTTCACACATCTGCATTCTATGACTTCACACACCTCAATTCTGACTCACACAGCTCCATTCTGTGACTTCAAAAAACTCCATTCTATGATTTCACACATCTCCATACTATGACTTCACACACCTCCATTCTATGACTTCACAGACCTCCATTCTATGACTTCACCTACCTCCATTCCATGACTTCACACACCTCCATTCTATGATTTCACACACCTCCATTCTATGACTTCACACACCTCCATTCTGTGACTTCACACACCTCCATTCTATGAGTTCACACACCTCCATTCTGACTTCACACACCTCCATTCTATGACTTCTCACAGCTCCATTCTGACTTCACACACCTCCATTCTGTGACTTGCACACCTCTATTCTGACTTCACACACCTCCATTCTGTGACTTCACAAACCTCCTTTCTATGACTTCACCCAACTCCACTCTGTGAATGCACACATCTCCACTCTGTGTCTTTACACACCTCCATTCTGCTCATTCATACCCCTCCATTCTGAGATTTCACACACCTCCATTCTATGACTTCACACACCTCCATTCTATGACTTCACAAACCTCCATTGTGACTTCACACACGTCCATTCTGTGACTTCCCACACCTCCATTCTATATCATCACAGACCTCCATTCTATGACTTCACACACTTCCATTCTATGACTTCACACAGCTCCAGTCTATGACTTCACAAACCTCCATTCTATGACTTCACTAACCTGCACTCTGACTTCACACACCTCCACTCTATGACTTCATACACCTCCCTTCTATGACTTCATACACCAACATTCTGTGACTTCACACACCTCCATTCTGTGACTTTACAAATCTCCATTCTGACTTCACACTCCTCCATTCTATGACTTCACACACCTACATTCTATGACTTCACACATCTCCTTTTGTAACTTCCCACACTTCCAATGTTTGACTTCACAAACCTCCACTCCATGACTTCACACACCTCCATTCTATGAGTTCACACACCTCCATTCCTTGACTTCACACACCTCCATTTTGACTTCACACACCTACATTCTGTGACTTCACACACCTCCATTTGTTACTTCACACACCACCATTTTGACTTCACACACCTCCATTCTGTGAATTCACACACCTTCATTCTATCACTTCACACACCTCCATTCTATGACTTCACACACCTACATTGTGACTTCACACACCTCCATTCTGTGAGTTCACACACCTGCATTGTGACTTCACACACCTCCATTCTATGACTTCACACATCTCCATTCGGACCTCACACACCTCCATACTGACTTCACACACCTAAATTCTGTGACTTTACACACCTCCATTCTATGATTTCACACACCTCCATTCTATGCCTTCACAAACCTCCATTCTATGACTTCACAGACCTACTTTATGAGTTGACACACCTCCATTCTATGACTTCACACACTTCCAATCTGAATTCACACACCTCCATTCTGTGACTTCACACACCTCCATTCCATGAATTTACACACGTTCCATTTTGACTTCACACACCTCCATTTTATGACTTCACACACCTCCATTCTGACTTCACACACCTCCATTAGTGACTTCACACACCACCATTCTATGATTTCAAACACTTCCATTCTGTGACTTCACACACCTCCATTCTATGACTTCACACACCTCCATTCTGTGACTTCACACACCTCCAGTCTATGACTTCACACACTTCCATTCTTTGACTTCACACACCTACATTGTGACTTCACACAACTCCATTTTATGAGTTCACACACCTGCATTGTGACTTCACACACCTCCATTCTATGACTTCACACACCTCCATTCTGACCTCACACACCTCCATTCTGACTTCACACACCTAAATTCTGTGACTTCACACACCTCCATTCTATGATTTCACACACCTCCATTCTATGACTTCACTCAACTCCATTCTATGACTTCACACACCTCCTTTTTGAGTTGACACACCTCCATTCTATGACTTCACACACCTCCAATCTGAATTCACACACCTCAATTCTATGGCTTCACACACCTCCATTCTGTGACTTCACACACCTCCATTCTATGAGTTCACACACCTCCATTCTGACTTCACACACCTCAATTCTATGACTTCACACAGCTCCATTCTCATTTCACACACCTCCATTCTGTGACTTTGCACACCTCTATTCTGACTTCACACACCACCATTCTGTGACTTCACAATCCTCCTTTCTATGACTTCACCCAACTCCACTCTGTGAATGCACACATCTCCACTCTGTATCTTTACACACCTCCATTCTGCTCATTCATACCCCTCCATTCTGAGTTTTCACATACCTCCATTCTATGACTTCACAAACCTCCATTCTATGACTTCACAAACCTCCATTGTGACTTCACACACGTCCATTCTGTGACTTCACACACCTCCATTCTATATCATCACAGACCTCCATTCTATGACTTCACACACTTCCATTGTATGACTTCACTCAACTCCATTCTATGACTTCACACACCTCCTTTCTGAGTTGACACACCTCCATTCTATGATTTCACACACCTCCAATCTGAATTCACACACCTCCATTCTATGACTTCACACACCTCCATTCTGTGACTTCACACACCTCCATTCTATGAGTTCACACACCTGCATTTTGACTTCACACACCTCCATTCTATAACCTAACACAGCTCCATTCTGACTTCACACATCAAGTCTATGACTTTACACACCTCTATTCTGACTTCACACACCCCCATTCTGTGACTTCACAAACCTCCATTCTATGACTTCACACACCTCCACACTGTGACGTCACACATCTCCACTCTGTGACTTTACACACCTCCATTCTGCGAATTCACACACCTCCATTCTGTGATTTCACACACCTCCATTCTATGACTTCACACACCTCCATTCTTTGACTTCACACACCTCCATTCTATGATTTCACACACCTCCATTGTAACTTCACACATCTCCATTCTGTGACTTCACACACCTCCCTTCCGTGACTTCACACACCTCCATTCTATGACTTCACACACCTACATTCTATGACATCACACACCTCCATTCTATGACTTCACACACCTCCATTCTATGTCTTCACACACCTCCATTCTATGACTTCACACACCTCCATTCTATGACTTCACACACCTGCATTCTGACTTCACACACCTCCATTCTATGACTTCATACACCTCCATTCTATGACTTCATACACCAACATTCTAGGACTTCACACACCTCCATTCTATGACTTCACAAATCTCCATTCTGACTTCACACTTCTCCATTC
This sequence comes from Megascapheus bottae, assembly GCA_024803745.1. NCBI lineage: Eukaryota > Metazoa > Chordata > Mammalia > Rodentia > Geomyidae > Megascapheus > Megascapheus bottae. Next base: position 26,004 of record JANJXV010001695.1, read on the forward strand.
TATGACTTCACACACCTCCATTCTATGACTTCACACATCTCCTTTCTGTAACTTCACACACTTCCAATGTTTGACTTCACAAACCTCCATTCCATGACTTCACACACCTCCATTCCATGAGTTCACACACCGCCATTTTTGACTTCTCACACCTCCATTTTGACTTCACACACCTACATTCTGTGACTTCACACACCTCCATTTGTGACTTCACACACCTCCATTTTGACTTCACACACCTCCATTCTGTGACTTCACACACCTCCATTCTATGACTTCACACACTTACTTTCTATTACTTCACACACTTCCATTCTGTGACTTCACACACCTCCTTTCTCAGTTCACACACCTCCATTGTTTGACTTCACACACCTCCAATATATGACCTCAAACACCTCAATTCTCTGACTTCACACACCTTCATTCTATGACTTCATACCCGTCCATTTTGTGACTTCACAGACCTCCATTCTATGACTTCATGCACCTCCATTCTCTGACTTCACACCCCTCCAATTTGACTTCAAATACCTCCATTCTATGACTTCACAAACCTCCCTTCGGTGACTTCACAATCCTCCATTCTATTACTTCACACATCTGCATTCTATGACTTCACACACCTCAATTCTGACTCACACAGCTCCATTCTGTGACTTCACAAAACTCCATTCTATGATTTCACAGATCTCCATACTATGACTTCACACACCTCCATTCTATGACTTCACACACCTCCATTCTGACTTCACACACCTCCATTCTATGACTTCTCACAGCTCCATTCTGACTTCACACACCTCCATTCTGTGACTTTGCACACCTCTATTCTGACTTCACACACCTCCATTCTGTGACTTCACAAACCTCCTTTCTATGACTTCACCCAACTCCACTCTGTGAATGCACACATCTCCACTCTGTGTCTTTACACACCTCCATTCTGCTCATTCATACCCCTCCATTCTGAGATTTCACACACCTCCATTCTATGACTTCACACACCTCCATTCTATGACTTCACAAACCTCCATTGTGACTTCACACACGTCCATTCTGTGACTTCACACACCTCCATTCTATATCATCACAGACCTCCATTCTATGACTTCACACACTTCCATTCTATGACTTCACACAGCTCCAGTCTATGACTTCACAAACCTCCATTCTATGACTTCACTAACCTGCACTCTGACTTCACACACCTCCACTCTATGACTTCATACACCTCCCTTCTATGACTTCATACACCAACATTCTGTGACTTCACACACCTCCATTCTGTGACTTTACAAATCTCCATTCTGACTTCACACTCCTCCATTCTATGACTTCACACACCTACATTCTATGACTTCACACATCTCCTTTTGTAACTTCCCACACTTCCAATGTTTGACTTCACAAACCTCCACTCCATGACTTCACACACCTCCATTCTATGAGTTCACACACCTCCATTCCTTGACTTCACACACCTCCATTTTGACTTCACACACCTACATTCTGTGACTTCACACACCTCCATTTGTTACTTCACACACCACCATTTTGACTTCACACACCTCCATTCTGTGAATTCACACACCTTCATTCTATCACTTCACACACCTCCATTCTATGACTTCACACACCTACATTGTGACTTCACACACCTCCATTCTGTGAGTTCACACACCTGCATTGTGACTTCACACACCTCCATTCTATGACTTCACACATCTCCATTCGGACCTCACACACCTCCATACTGACTTCACACACCTAAATTCTGTGACTTTACACACCTCCATTCTATGATTTCACACACCTCCATTCTATGCCTTCACAAACCTCCATTCTATGACTTCACAGACCTACTTTATGAGTTGACACACCTCCATTCTATGACTTCACACACTTCCAATCTGAATTCACACACCTCCATTCTGTGACTTCACACACCTCCATTCCATGAATTTACACACTTCCATTTTGACTTCACACACCTCCATTTTATGACTTCACACACCTCCATTCTGACTTCACACACCTCCATTAGTGACTTCACACACCACCATTCTATGATTTCAAACACTTCCATTCTGTGACTTCACACACCTCCATTCTATGACTTCACACACCTCCATTCTGTGACTTCACACACCTCCAGTCTATGACTTCACACACTTCCATTCTTTGACTTCACACACCTACATTGTGACTTCACACAACTCCATTTTATGAGTTCACACACCTGCATTGTGACTTCACACACCTCCATTCTATGACTTCACACACCTCCATTCTGACCTCACACACCTCCATTCTGACTTCACACACCTAAATTCTGTGACTTCACACACCTCCATTCTATGATTTCACACACCTCCATTCTATGACTTCACTCAACTCCATTCTATGACTTCACACACCTCCTTTTTGAGTTGACACACCTCCATTCTATGACTTCACACACCTCCAATCTGAATTCACACACCTCAATTCTATGACTTCACACACCTCCATTCTGTGACTTCACACACCTCCATTCTATGAGTTCACACACCTCCATTCTGACTTCACACACCTCAATTCTATGACTTCACACAGCTCCATTCTCATTTCACACACCTCCATTCTGTGACTTTGCACACCTCTATTCTGACTTCACACACCTCCATTCTGTGACTTCACAATCCTCCTTTCTATGACTTCACCCAACTCCACTCTGTGAATGCACACATCTCCACTCTGTATCTTTACACACCTCCATTCTGCTCATTCATACCCCTCCATTCTGAGATTTCACATACCTCCATTCTATGACTTCACAAACCTCCATTCTATGACTTCACAAACCTCCATTGTGACTTCACACACGTCCATTCTGTGACTTCACACACCTCCATTCTATATCATCACAGACCTCCATTCTATGACTTCACACACTTCCATTGTATGACTTCACTCAACTCCATTCTATGACTTCACACACCTCCTTTCTGAGTTGACACACCTCCATTCTATGATTTCACACACCTCCAATCTGAATTCACACACCTCCATTCTATGACTTCACACACCTCCATTCTGTGACTTCACACACCTCCATTCTATGAGTTCACACACCTGCATTTTGACTTCACACACCTCCATTCTATAACCTAACACAGCTCCATTCTGACTTCACACATAAAGTCTATGACTTTACACACCTCTATTCTGACTTCACACACCCCCATTCTGTGACTTCACAAACCTCCATTCTATGACTTCACACACCTCCACACTGTGACGTCACACATCTCCACTCTGTGACTTTACACACCTCCATTCTGCGAATTCACACACCTCCATTCTGTGATTTCACACACCTCCATTCTATGACTTCACACACCTCCATTCTTTGACTTCACACACCTCCATTCTATGATTTCACACACCTCCATTGTAACTTCACACATCTCCATTCTGTGACTTCACACACCTCCCTTCCGTGACTTCACACACCTCCATTCTATGACTTCACACACCTACATTCTATGACATCACACACCTCCATTCTATGACTTCACACACCTCCATTCTATGTCTTCACACACCTCCATTCTATGACTTCACACACCTCCATTCTATGACTTCACACACCTGCATTCTGACTTCACACACCTCCATTCTATGACTTCATACACCTCCATTCTATGACTTCATACACCAACATTCTAGGACTTCACACACCTCCATTCTATGACTTCACAAATCTCCATTCTGACTTCACACTTCTCCATTCTATGACTTCACACACCTCCATTCTATGACTTCACACATCTCCTTTCTGTAACTTCACACACTTCCAATGTTTGACTTCACAAACCTCCATTCCATGACTTCACACACCTCCATTCCATGAGTTCACACACCGCCATTTTTGACTTCTCACACCTCCATTTTGACTTCACACACCTACATTCTGTGACTTCACACACCTCCATTTGTGACTTCACACACCTCCATTTTGACTTCACACACCTCCATTCTGTGACTTCACACACCTCCATTCTATGACTTCACACACTTACTTTCTATTACTTCACACACTTCCATTCTGTGACTTCACACACCTCCTTTCTCAGTTCACACACCTCCATTGTTTGACTTCACACACCTCCAATATATGACCTCAAACACCTCAATTCTCTGACTTCACACACCTTCATTCTATGACTTCATACCCGTCCATTTTGTGACTTCACAGACCTCCATTCTATGACTTCATGCACCTCCATTCTCTGACTTCACACCCCTCCAATTTGACTTCAAATACCTCCATTCTATGACTTCACAAACCTCCCTTCGGTGACTTCACAATCCTCCATTCTATTACTTCACACATCTGCATTCTATGACTTCACACACCTCAATTCTGACTCACACAGCTCCATTCTGTGACTTCACAAAACTCCATTCTATGATTTCACAGATCTCCATACTATGACTTCACACACCTCCATTCTATGACTTCACACACCTCCATTCTGACTTCACACACCTCCATTCTATGACTTCTCACAGCTCCATTCTGACTTCACACACCTCCATTCTGTGACTTTGCACACCTCTATTCTGACTTCACACACCTCCATTCTGTGACTTCACAAACCTCCTTTCTATGACTTCACCCAACTCCACTCTGTGAATGCACACATCTCCACTCTGTGTCTTTACACACCTCCATTCTGCTCATTCATACCCCTCCATTCTGAGATTTCACACACCTCCATTCTATGACTTCACACACCTCCATTCTATGACTTCACAAACCTCCATTGTGACTTCACACACGTCCATTCTGTGACTTCACACACCTCCATTCTATATCATCACAGACCTCCATTCTATGACTTCACACACTTCCATTCTATGACTTCACACAGCTCCAGTCTATGACTTCACAAACCTCCATTCTATGACTTCACTAACCTGCACTCTGACTTCACACACCTCCACTCTATGACTTCATACACCTCCCTTCTATGACTTCATACACCAACATTCTGTGACTTCACACACCTCCATTCTGTGACTTTACAAATCTCCATTCTGACTTCACACTCCTCCATTCTATGACTTCACACACCTACATTCTATGACTTCACACATCTCCTTTTGTAACTTCCCACACTTCCAATGTTTGACTTCACAAACCTCCACTCCATGACTTCACACACCTCCATTCTATGAGTTCACACACCTACATTCTTTGACTTCACACACCTCCATTTGACTTCACACACCTACATTCTGTAACTTCACACACCTCCATTTGTTACTTCACACACCACCATTTTGACTTCACACACCTCCATTCTGTGAATTCACACACCTTCATTCTATCACTTCACACACCTCCATTCTATGACTTCACACACCTACATTGTGACTTCACACACCTCCAATCTGTGAGTTCACACACCTGCATTGTGACTTCACACACCTCCATTCTATGACTTCACACATCTCCATTCTGACCTCACACACCTCCATACTGACTTCACACACCTAAATTCTGTGACTTCACACACCTCCATTCTATGATTTCACACACCTCCATTCTATGACTTCACACACCTCCATTCTATGACTTCACAGACCTACTTTATGAGTTGACACACCTCCATTCTATGACTTCACACACTTCCAATCTGAATTCACACACCTCCATTCTGTGACTTCACACACCTCCATTCCATGAATTTACACACTTCCATTTTGACTTCACACACCTCCATTCTATGACTTCACACAGCTCCATTCTGACTTCACACACCTCAATTATATGACTTTACATACCTCTATTCTGAATTCACACACCTCCATTCTATGACTTCACAAACCTTCCTTCTATGACTTCACACACCTCCACTGTGTGACTTCACACATCTCCACTCTGTGACTTTACACACCTCCATTCTGCCAATTCACACACCTGCATTCTATGATTTCACACACCTCCATTCTATGACTTCACACACCTCCATTCTTTGACTTCACACACCTCCATTCTATGACTTCACACACCTCCATTGTGACTTCACACAGCTCCATTCTGTGACTATACACACCTAACTTCCGTGACTTCATACACCTCCATTGTATGACTTCACACACCTACATTCTATGACATCACACACCTCCATTCTATGACTTCACACACTTCCATTCTATGACTTCACACACCTCCATTCTATGACTTCACACACCTCCATTCTATGACTTCACACACCTGCATTCGGACTTCACACACCTCCATTCTATGACTTCATACACCTCCATTCTATGACTTCATACACCAACATTCTATGACTTCACACACCTCCATTCTATGACTTCACAAATCTCCATTCTGACTTTACACTCCTCCATTCTATGACTTCACACATCTCCTTTCTGTAACTTCACACACTTCCAATGATTGACTTCACAAACCTCCATTCCATGACTTCACACACCTCCATTCTATGAGTTCACACACCTCCATTCTTTGACTTCACACACCTCCATTTTGACTTCACACACCTACATTCTGTGACTTCACACACCTCCATTTTTGACATCACACACCACCATTTTGACTTCAAACACCTCCATTCTGTGACTTCACACACCTCCATTCTGTGACTTCACACACCTCCATTTTGACTTCACACACTTCCATTCTGTGATATCACACACCTCCATTCTGTGACTTCACACACCACTAGTGTTTGACTTCACACACCTCCATTCTTTGACTTCACAAACCTCCATTCCACGACTTCACACATGTCCATTCTATGAGTTCACACACATCCATTCTATGAGTTCCCACACCATAATTTTGTCTTCACACACCTCCATTCTATGACTTCACACACCTTAATTCTTTATTCAGAAACATCCATTCTAATACTTCACACACCTCCATTCTATGACTTCGCAAACCTCAATTCTGTGGCTTCACGCACCTCCATTCTGAGTTCACACAACTCCATTCGGTCACTTCATACACCTCCAATCTGACTTCACACACCTCCATTCTATGACTTCACACACTTCCATTCTATTACCTCACACACTTCCATTCAGTGACTTCACACACCTCCTTTCTGAGTTCACACACTTCCATTTTTTGACTTCACACACCTCCAATATATGATTTTAAACACCTCAATTCTCTGACTTCACACACCTTCAATCTACGACTTCATACGCGTCCATTCTATGACTTCACCCACGTCCATTCTATGTGTTCACACACCTACATTCTCCGACTTCACACCCTTCCAATTTGACTTCACATACCTCCATTCTATGACTTCACAAACCTCCCTTCGGTGACCTCACAATCCTCCATTCTATGACTTCACACATCTGCATTCTATGACTTCACACACCTCAATTCTGACTCACACAGCTCCATTCTGTGACTTCACAAAACTCCATTCTATGATTTCACACATCTCCATACTATGACTTCACACATCTCCATCTATGACTTCACACACCTCCATTCTGAGTTCACACACCTCCATTCTGTGACTTCACACACCACCATTCTGACTTCACACTTCCATTGTATTACTTCACACACTTCCATTCTGTGACTTCACACACCTCCATTCTATGACTTCACACACTTCCATTGTGACGTCACACCTCCATTCTATGAGTTCACACACCTCCATTCTATGACTTCACACACCTCCATTATGACTTCACAAACCTCTGTTCTATGACTTCGCATACCTACATTCTGACTTCACACACCTCCATGCTGTGACTTCACAGACCTCGAATCTGTGACTTCACTCACCTCCACTCTATGACTTCACACTTCTCCATTCTATGACTTCCCACACCTAATTTCTATGACTTCACCCACCCCCATTCTATGATTTCACACCTCCATTCTGACTTCACACACCTCCATTCTATGACTTCACAAACCTCCATTCTGACTTCACACACCTCCATTCTGTGACTTCACACACCTCCATTCTATGATTTCACACACCTCCATTCTGTGACTTCACACACCTCCATTCTATGACTTCACACACCTCCATTCTGTGACTTCACACACCTCCATTCTATGACTTCACACACCTCCATTCTATGACTTCGCACAGCTCCATTCTTTGACTTCACACACCTAAATTCTGAGTTGACACACCTCCATTCTGTGACTTCACACACCTCCATTCTGACTTCACACAGCTCCATTCTATGACTTCACAAAACTCCATTCTATGACTTCACACACCTCCATTCTGTGACGTCACACACCTCCATTCTATGAGTTCACACATCTCCATTCTGACTTCACACACCTCCATTCTATGACTTCACACACCTCCATTCTGAATTCACACAGCTCCATTCTGTGACCTCACAAAACTCCATTCTATGATTTCACACACCTCCATACTATGACTTCACATAACTCCATCTATGACTTCACACACCTCAATTCTGACTTCACACACCTCTATTCTATGACTTCGCACACTCCATTTTTACATCACACACGTCCATTCTATGACTTCACAGACCTCGAATCTGTGACTTCACTCACCTGCACTCTATGACTTCACACTCCTCCATTCTATGATTTCCCACACCTCCTTTTTATGACTTCACCCACCTCCAATCTATGACTACACACCTCCATTCTGACTTCACACACCTGCATTCTGTGACTTCACACACCTCCATTCTATGAGTTCACACACCTCCATTCTGTGACTTCACGCATCTTCATTCTTGCTTCAGAAACATCCATTCTATAACTTCACAAATCTCCATTCTGTGACTTCACACACCTCCATTCTGAGTTCACACAACTCCATTCGGTGACTTCACACACCTCCATTCTCTGCCTTCACACACCTCTATTCTATGACTTCACACACTTCCATTCTATGACTTCACACACCTCCATTCTGTGACGTCAAACACCTCCATTCTAAGTTCACACACCTCCAATCTGTGACTTCACACACCTCCATTCTGTGACTTCACACACCTCCATTCTATGATTTCACACACATCCATTCTATGACTTCACACACCTCCATTCTGTGACTTTACACACCTCCATTCTGAGGTCACACACCTCCATTCTTTGACTTCACACACCTCCATTCTGTTACTTCCCACACCTGCATTCTGTGACTTCACACACCTCCGTTCTATGACTTCACACACCTCCCTTCTATGACTTCACACACCTCCATTCTGTGACTTCACACACCTCCATTCTATGACTTCATACCCGTCAATACTGTGACTTCACACATCTCAGTTCTCTGACTTCACACACGTCCATTCTATGACTTCACCCACCTCCATTCTATGACTTCACACACCTCCAATTTGACTTCACATACCTCCATTCTATGACTTCACAAACCTCCATTCTCTGACTTCACACACCTCCATTCTGTGATTTCACAAACCTCCATTCTATGATTTCACACACCTCCATTTTATGACGTCACACACCTCCATTTTGACTTCACTCATCTCCATTATGTGACTTCCCAATCCTCCCTTCGGTGACTTCACACACCTCCATTCTATGACTTCACACATCTACATTCTATGACTTCACACACCTCCATTCTATGACTTCACACACTTCCATTCTATGATTTCACATACCTCCATGCTATCATTTCACACACCTCCATTCTGTGACTTCACACACCTCCATTCTGAGTTCACATACCTCCATTCTGTGACTCAACACACCTCCATTCTGACTTCACACACCTCCATTTTGACTTCACACACCTCATTTCTTGACTTCACACACCTCCATGCTGACTTCACAAACCTCCATTCTATGACTTCACACAGCTGTATTCTATGATTTCACACACCTCCATTCTGAGTACACACCTCCATTCTGTGACTTCACACACCTCCATTCTGACTTTACACATCTCCATTGTATGACTTCACACACCTCCATTCTGTGACTTCACACACCTCTATTCTATGATTTCACACACCTTCATTGTTACTTCAGAAACATCCATTCTATGACTTCGCCCACCTCCATTCTGTGACTTCACAGACCTCCATTCTGTGACTTCACACACCTCAATTCTGTGACTTCACACACCTCCATTTTGATTTAACACACCTCCATTCTATGACTTCACACACCTCCATTCTATGACTTTACACACCTACATTGTCACTTCACACACCTCCATTCTATGAGTTCACACCCCTCCATTCTATGACTTCACTCACCTCCATTCTGTGACTTCACACAACACTAGTGTTTGACTTCACACACCTCCATTCTTTGACTTCACACACCTCCATTCCACAACTTCACACACCTCCATTCGATGAGTTCACACACAACCATTCTATCAGTTCACACACCACAATTTTGTCTTCACACACCTCCATTCTATGACTTCACCCACCTTCATTCTTAATTCAGAAACATCCATTTTATGACTTCCCACAACTCCATTTGTGACTTCGCAAACCTTCATTCTGTGACTTCACACACCACCATTCGGAGTTCACACACCTCCATTCGGTGATTTCACACGCCTCCATTCTGACTTCACACACCTCCATTCTATGACTTCACACACCTACATTCTGTGACGTCACACACCTCAATTCTATGAATTCACACACCTTCATTCTTACTTCACAAACATACATTCTATGACTTCACACACCTCCATACTATGACTTCACACACCTCCATTCTTTGACTTCACACACCTCCATTCTGTGTTCACACACCTCAATTCTATGATTTCACACACCTCCATTCTGTCTCCACACACCTCCATTCTTTGACTTCACACACCTAAATTCTGAGTTGACACACCTCCGTTCTGTGACTTCACACACCTCCATTCTGATTTCACACAGCTCCATTCTAAGACTTCACAAAACTCCATTCTATGACTTCACACACCTCCGTTCTGTGACTTCACACACCTCCATTCTATGACTTCACACACTTCCATTGTGACGTCACACACCTCCATTCTATGAGTTCACACATGTCCATTCTGACTTCACACACCTCCATTCTTTGACTTCACACACCTAAATTCTGAGTTGACACACCTGCATTCTGTGACTTCACACACCTCCATTCTGACTTCACACAGCTCCATTCTATGACTTCACAAAACTCCATTCTATGACTTCACACACCTCCATTCTGTGACGTCACACACCTCCATTCTATGAGTTCACACATCTCCATTCTGACTTCACACACCTCCATTCTATGACTTCACACACCTCCATTCTGAATTCACACAGCTCCATTCTGTGACCTCACAAAACTCCATTCTATGATTTCACACACCTCCATACTATGACTTCACACAACTCCATCTGTGACTTCACACACCTCAATTCTGACTTCACACACCTCTATTCTATGACTTCGCTCACTCCATTTTTACATCACACACCTCCATTCTATGACTTCACAGACCTGGAATCTGTGACTTCACTCACCTGCACTCTATGACTTCACACTCCTCCATTCTATGATTTCCCACACCTCCTTTTTATGACTTCACCCACCTCCAATCTATGACTACACACCTCCATTCTGACTTCACACACCTGCATTCTGTGACTTCACACACCTCCATTCTATGAGTTCACACACCTCCATTCTGTGACTTCACACACCTTCATTCTTACTTCAGAAACATCCATTCTATAACTTCACAAATCTCCATTCTGTGACTTCACACACCTCCATTCTGAGTTCACACAACTCCATTCGTTGACTTCACACACCTCCATTCTGCGCCTTCACACACCTCCATTCTATGGCTTCACTCACTTCCATTCTATGACTTCACACACCTCCATTCTGAGACGTCAAACACCTCCATTCTAAGTTCACACACCTCCAATCTGTGACTTCACACACCTCCATTCTGTGACTTCACACACCTCCATTCTATGATTTCACACACATCCATTCTATGACTTCACCCACCTCCATTCTGTGACTTCACAGACCTCCATTCTGTGAGTTCACACACCTCAATTCTGTGACTTCACACACCTCCATTCTGATTTCACACAGCTCCATTCTATGACTTCACACACCTCCATTCTATGACTTCACACACCTCCATTCTGTGACTTCACACACCTCCATTCTATGACTTCACACACTTCCATTGTGACGTCACACACCTCCATTCTATGAGTTCACACATCTCCATTCTGACTTCACACACCTCCATTCTTTGACTTCACACACCTAAATTCTGAGTTGACACACCTCCATTCTGTGACTTCACACACCTCCATTCTGACTTCACACAGCTCCATTCTATGACTTCACAAAACTCCATTCTATGACTTCACACACCTCCATTCTGTGACGTCACACACCTCCATTCTATGAGTTCACACATCTCCATTCTGACTTCACACACCTCCATTCTATGACTTCACACACCTCCATTCTGAATTCACACAGCTCCATTCTGTGACCTCACAAAACTCCATTCTATGATTTCACACACCTCCATCTATGACTTCACACACCTCAATTCTGACTTCACACACCTCTATTCTATGACTTCGCACACTCCATTTTTACATCACACACCTCCATTCTATGACTTCACAGACCTCGAATCTGTGACTTCACACACCTGCACTCTATGACTTCACACTCCCCCATTCTATGATTTCCCACACCTCCTTTTTATGACTTCACCCACCTCCAATCTATGACTACACACCTCCATTCTGACTTCACACACCTGCATTCTGTGACTTCACACACCTCCATTCTATGAGTTCACACACCTCCATTCTGACTTCACACACCTTCAATCTTACTTCAGAAACATCCATTCTATAACTTCACAAATCTCCATTCTGTGACTTCACACACCTCCATTCTGAGTTCACACAACTCCATTCGGTGACTTCACAAACCTCCATTCTGTGCCTTCACACACCTCCATTCTATGGCTTCACTCACTTCCATTCTATGACTTCACACACCTCCATTCTGAGACGTCAAACACCTCCATTCTAAGTTCACACACATCCAATCTGTGACTTCACACACCTCCATTCTGTGACTTCACACACCTCCATTCTATGATTTCACACACATCCATTCTATGACTTCGCCCACCTCCATTCTGTGACTTCACAGACCTCCATTCTGTGAGTTCACACACCTCAATTCTGTGACTTCACACACCTCCATTTTGATTTAACACACCTCCATTCTATGACTTCACACACCTCCATTCTATAACTTTACACACCTACATTGTCACTTCACACACCTCCATTCCATGAGTTCACACACCTCCATTCTATGACTTCACTCACCTCCATTCTGTGACTTCACACACCACTAGTGTTTGACTTCACACACCTCCATTCTTTGACTTCACACACCTCCATTCCACAACTTCACACACCTCCATTCGATGAGTTCACACACATCCATTCTATGACTTCACACACCACAATTTTGTCTTCACACATCTCCATTCTTTGACTTCACCCACCTTCATTCTTAATTCAGAAACATCCATTTTATGACTTCCCACAACTCCATTTGTGACTTCGCAAACCTTCATTCTGTGACTTCACACACCTCCATTCGGAGTTCACACACCTCCATTCGGTGACTTCACACGCCTCCATTCTGACTTCACACACCTCCATTCTATGACTTCACACACCTACATTCTGTGACGTCACACACCTCAATTCTATGAATTCACACACCTTCATTCTTACTTCACAAACATACATTCTATGACTTCACACACCTCCATACTATGACTTCACACACCTCCATTCATTGACTTCACACACCTCCATTCTGTGTTCACACACCTCAATTCTATGATTTCACACACCTCCATTCTGTCTTCACACACCTCCATTCTATGACTTCACACACCTCCCTTCTATGACTCCGCACACCTCCATTCTTTGACTTCACACACCTAAATTCTGAGTTGACACACCTCCGTTCTGTGACTTCACACACCTCCATTCTGATTTCACACAGCTCCATTCTATGACTTCACAAAACTCCATTCTATGACTTCACACACCTCCATTCTGTGACTTCACACACCTCCATTCTATGACTTCACACACTTCCATTGTGACGTCACACACCTCCATTCTATGAGTTCACACATCTCCATTCTGACTTCACACACCTCCATTCTTTGACTTCACACACCTAAATTCTGAGTTGACACACCTCCATTCTGTGACTTCACACACCTCCATTCTGACTTCACACGACTCCATTCTATGACTTCACAAAACTCCATTCTATGACTTCACACACCTCCATTCTGTGACGTCACACACCTCCATTCTATGAGTTCACACATCTCCATTCTGACTTCACACACCTCCATTCTATGACTTCACACACCTCCATTCTGAATTCACACAGCTCCATTCTGTGACCTCACAAAACTCCATTCTATGATTTCACACACCTCCATACTAAGACTTCACACAAGTCCATCTATGACTTCACACACCTCAATTCTGACTTCACACACCTCTATTCTATGACTTCGCAAACTCCATTTTTACATCACACACCTCCATTCTATGACTTCACAGACCTCGAATCTGTGACTTCACTCACCTGCACTCTATGACTTCACACTCCTCCATTCTATGATTTCCCACACCTCCTTTTTATGACTTCACCCACCTCCAATCTATGACTACACACCTCCATTCTGACTTCACACACCTGCATTCTGTGACTTCACACACCTCCATTCTATGAGTTCACACACCTCCATTCTGTGACTTCACACACCTTCATTCTTACTTCAGAAACATCCATTCTATAACTTCACAAATCTCCATTCTGTGACTTCACACACCTCCATTCTGAGTTCACACAACTCCATTCGGTGACTTCACACACCTCCATTCTCTGCCTTCACACACCTCCATTCTATGGCTTCACACACTTCCATTCTATGACTTCACACACCTCCATTCTGAGACGTCAAACACCTCCATTCTAAGTTCACACACCTCCAATCTGTGACTTCACACACCTCCATTCTGTGACTTCACACACCTCCATTCTATGATTTCACACACATCCATTCTATGACTTCACACACCTCCTTTCTGTGACTTTACACACCTCCATTCTGAGGTCACACACCTCCATTCTTTGACTTCACACACCTCCATTCTGTTACTTCCCACACCTGCATTCTGTGACTTCACACACCTCCGTTCTATGACTTCACACACCTCCCTTCTATGACTTCACACACCTCCAGTCTGTGACTTCACACACCTCCATTCTATGACTTCACACACCTCCATTCTATGACTTCACACACCTCCAATATATGACTACAAACACCTGAATTCTGTGACTTCACACACCTCCATTCTATGACTTCATACCCGTCAATTCTGTGATTTCACACTTCTCAGTTCTCTGACTTCACACACGTCCATTTTATGATTTCACCCACCTCCATTCTATGACTTCACACACCTCCAATTTGACTTTACATACCTCCATTCTATGACTTCACAAACCTCCATTCTCTGACTTCACACACCTCCATTCTGTGATTTCACAAACCTCCATTCTATGATTTCACACACCTCCATTTTATGACGTCACACACCTCCATTTTGACTTCAATCATCTCCATTATGTGACTTCCCAATCCTCCCTTCGGTGACTTCACACACCTCCATTCTATGATTCACACATCTACATTCTATGACTTCACACACCTCCATTCTATGACTTCACACAATTCCATTCTATGATTTCACATACCTCCATGCTATCATTTCACACACCTCCATTCTGTGACTTCACACACCTCCATTCTGAGTTCACATACCTCCATTCTGTGACTCAACACACCTCCATTCTGATTTCACACACCTCCATTTTGACTTCACACACCTCATTTCTTGACTTCACACACCTCCATGCTGACTTCACAAACTTCCATTCAATGACTTCACACAGCTCTATTCTATGATTTCACACACCTCCATTCTGAGTTCACACACCTCCATTCTGTGACGTCACACACCTCCATTCTGACTTTACACATCTCCATTGTATGACTTCACACAGCTCCATTCTGTGCCTTCACACACCTCCATTCTATGATTTCACACACCTTCATTGTTACTTCAGAAACATCCATTCTATGACTTCGCCCACCTCCATTCTGTGACTTCACAGACCTCCATTCTGTGACTTCACACACCTCAATTCTGTGACTTCACACACCTCCATTTTGATTTAACACACCTCCATTCTATGACTTCACACACCTCCATTCTATGAGTTCACACACCTCCATTCTATGACTTCTCTCACCTCCATTCTGTGACTTCACACACCACTATTGTTTGACTTCACACACCTCCATTCTTTGACTTCACACACCTCCATTCCACGACTTCACACACCTCCATTCGAAGAGTTCACACACATCCATTCTATGAATTCACACACCACAATTTTGTCTTCACAAACCTCCATTCTATGACTTCACCCACCTTCATTCTTAACTCAGAAACATCCATTTTATGACTTCCCACAACTCCATTTGTGACTTCGCAAACCTTCATTCTGTGACTTCACACACCTCCATTCTGAGTTCACACACCTCCATTCTGTGACTTCATACACCTCCATTCTATGACTTCACCCACCTCCATTCTCCGACTTCACACCCTTCTAATTTGATTTCTCATACCTCCATTCTATGACTTCACAAACGTCCCTTCGGTGACTTCACAATACTCCATTCTATGACTTCGCACATCTACATTCTATGACTTCACACACCTCAATTCTGACTCACACAACTCCATTCTGTGACTTCACAAAACTCCATTTTTTGATTTCACATATCTCCATACGATGACTTTACACACCTCCATCTATGACTTCACACACCTCCATTCTGAGTTCACACACCTCCATTCTGTGACTTCACACACCTCCATTCTGACTTCACACACCTCCATTCTATGACTTCACACACCTCCATTCTGTGACTTCACACACCTCCATTCTATGACTTCACAAACTTCCATTGTGACGTCACACAACTCCATTCTATGAGTTCACACACCTCCATTCTATGACTTCACACACCTAATTTCTATGACTTCACTCACCTCCATTCTATGACTTCACACCTCCATTCTGACTTCACAAACCTCAATTCTGTGACTTCACACACCTCCATTCTATGACTTAACAAACTACCATTGTGACGGCACATCTCCATTCTATGAGTTCACACACCTCCATTCTATGACTTCACTCACCTCCATTCTATGACTTCACACACCTCCTTTCTGAGTTGACATACCTCCATTCTATGACTTCACACACCTCCAATCTGATTTCACACACCTCCATTCTATGACTTCACCCACCTCCATTCTATGACTTCACACACCTCCATTCTCTGACTTCACACCCCTCTAATTTGATTTCTCATACCTCCATTCTATGACTTCACAAACCTCCCTTCGGTGACTTCACAATACTCCATTCTATGACTTCACACATCTACATTCTATGACTTTACACACCTCAATTCTGACTCACACAACTCCATTCTGTGACTTCACAAAACTCCATTCTATGATTTCACATATCTCCATACTATGACTTCACAGACCTCCATCTATTACTTCACACACCGCCATTCTGAGTTCACACACCTCCATTCTTTGACTTCACACACCTCCATTCTGACTTCACACACCTCCATTGTATGACTTCACACACCCCCATTCTGTGACTTCACACACCTCCATTCTATGACTTCACAAACTTCCATTGTGACATCACACACCTGCATTCTATGAGTTCACACACCTCCATTCGATGACTTCACACACCTCCATTCTGACTTCACACACCTGTATTCTACCACTTCGTACACCTACATTCTGACTTCACACACCTCCATTCTATGACTTCACAGACCTCGAATCTGTGACTTCACTCACCTCCACTCTATGAGTTCACACACCTGCATTGTGACTTCACACACCTCCATTCTATGACTTCACACACCTCCATTCTTACCTCACACACCTCCATTCTGACTTCACACACCTAAATTCTGTGACTTCACACACCTCCATTCTATGATTTCACACACCTCCATTCTGTGACTTCACTCACCTCCATTCTATGACTTCACACACCTCCTTTCTGAGTTGACACACCTCCATTCTATGACTTCACACACCTCCAATCTGAATTCACACACCTCCATTCTATGACTTCACCCACCTCCATTCTATGACTTCACCCACCTACATTCTCCGACTTCACACCCCTCTAATTTGATTTCTCATACCTCCATTCTATGACTTCACAAACATCCCTTCGGTGACTTCACAATACTCCATTCTATGACTTCACACATCTACATTCTAGGACTGCACACACCTCAATTCTGACTCACACAACTCCGTTCTGTGACATCACAAAACTCCATTCTATGATTTCACATATCTCCATACTATGACTTCACACACCTCCATCTCTGACTTCACACACCTCCATTCTGAGTTCACACACCTCAATTCTGTGACTTCACACACCTCCATTCTGACTTCACACACCTCCATTTTATGACTTCACACACCTCTATTCTGTGACTTCACACACCTCCATTCTATGACTTCACAAACTTCCATTGTGACATCACACACCTCCATTCTATGAGTTCACACACCTGCATTCTATGACTTCACACACCTCCATTCTGACTTCACACACCTCTATTCTATGACTTCGTACACCTACATTCTGACTTCACACACATCCATTCTATGACTTCACAGCCCTCGAATCTGTGACTTCACTCACCTCCACTCTATGACTTCACACTTATACATTCTATGACTTCCCACACCTAATTTCTATGACTTCACCCACCTCCATTCTGACTTCACACACCTCCATTCTATGACTTCACACACTCCATTCTGACTTCACTCACCTCCATTCTGTGACTTCACACAGGTCCATTCTATGATTTCACACACTTCCATTCTGTGACTTCACACACCTCC
This sequence comes from Megascapheus bottae, assembly GCA_024803745.1. Lineage (NCBI taxonomy): Eukaryota > Metazoa > Chordata > Mammalia > Rodentia > Geomyidae > Megascapheus > Megascapheus bottae. The sequence goes on from JANJXV010001695.1 coordinate 45,174, forward strand.
ATTCTATGACTTCACACACCTTCATTCTGTGACTTCACACAACTCCAGTCTATGACTTCACACACCTCCATTCTATGACTTCACACACCTACATTGTGACTTCACACACCTCCATTCTATGAGTTCACACACCTGCATTGTGACTCCATACACCTCCATTCTATGACTTCACACACCTCCATTCTGACCTCACACACCTCCATTCTGACTTCACACACCTAAATTCTGTGACTTCACACACCTCCATTCTATGATTTCACACACCTCCATTCTATGACTTCACTCACCTCCATTCTATGACTTCACACACCTCCTTTCTGAGTTGACACACCTCCATTCTATGACTTCACACACCTCCAATCTGAATTCACACACCTCCATTCTATGACTTCACACACCTCCATTCTGTGACTTCACACACCTCCATTCTATGAGTTCACACACCTCCATTTTGATTTCACACACCTCCATTCTATAACTTAACACAGCTCCATTCTGACTTCACACACCTCAATTCTATGACTTTACACACCTCTATTCTGACTTCACACACCTCCATTCTGTGACTTCAAAAACCTCCATTCTATGACTTCACACACCTCCACTCTGTGACTTCACACATCTCCAATCTGTGACTTTACACACCTCCATTCTGCGAATTCACACATCTCCATTCTGTGATTTCACACACCTCCATTCTATGACTTCACACACCTCCATTCTTTGACTTCACACACCTGCATTCTATGACTTCACACACCTCAATTGTAACTTCACACACCTCCATTCTGTGACTTCACACACCTCACTTCCGTGACTTCACACACCTCCATTCTATGACTTCACACCTACATTCTATGACATCACACACCTCCCTTCTATGACTTCACACACCTGCATTCTGACTTCACACACCTCCATTCTGTGACTTCATACACCTCCATTCTATGACTTCATACACCAACATTCTAGGACTTCCCACACCTCCATTCTATGACTTCACATATCTCCATTCTGACTTCACACTCCTCCATTCTATGACTTCACACACCTCCATTCTATGACTTCACACATGTCCTTTCTGTAACTTCACACACTTCCAATGTTCGACTTCACAAACCTCCATTCCATGACTTCACACACCTCCATTCCATGAGTTCACACACCGCCATTCTTTGACTTCACACACGTCCATTTTGACTTCACACACCTACATTATGTGACTTCACACACCTCCATTTGTGACTTCACACACCTCCATTTTGACTTCACACACCTCCATTCTGTGACTTCACACACCTCCATTCTATGACTTCACACACTTCCATTCTATTACTTCACACACTTCCATTCTGTGACTTCACACACCTCCTTTCTCAGTTCACACACCTCCATTGTTTGACTACACACACCTCCAATATATGACCTCAAACACCTCAATTCTCTGACTTCACACACCTTCATTCTATGACTTCCTACCCGTCCATTCTGTGATTCACAGACCTCCATTCTATGACTTCATACACCTCCATTCTATGACTTCACCCACCTCCATTCTATGACTTCACACACCTCCATTCTCTGACTTCACACCCCTCTAATTTAACTTCACATACCTCCATTCTATGACTTCACAAACCTCCCTTCGGTGACTTCACAATCCTCCATTCTATGACTTCACACATCTGCATTCTATGACTTCGCACACCTCAATTCTGACTCACACAGCTCCATTCTGTGACTTCACAAAACTCCATTCTATGATTTCACACATCTCCATTCTATGACTTCACATACCTCCATTCTATGACTTCACAAACCTCCATTCTATGACTTCACACACCTCCTTTCTGTGTTGACACACCTCCATTCTATGACTTCACACACCTCCAATCTGAATTCACACACCTCCATTCTATGACTTCACCCACCTCCATTCTATGACTTCACAAACCTCCCTTCGGTGACTTCACAATACTCCATTCTATGACTTCACACATCTACATTCTATGACTTCACACACCTCAATTCTGACTCACACAACTCCATTCTGTGACTTCACAAAACTTCATTCTATGATTTCACATATCTCCATACTATGACTTCACACACCTCCATCTATGATTGCGCACACCTCCATTCTGAGTTCACACACCTCCATTCTGTATCTTCACACACCTCCATTCTGACTTCACACACCTCCATTGTATGACTTCACACACCTCCATTCTATGACTTCACAAACTTCCATTGTGACGTCACACACCTCCATTCTATGAGTTCACACACCTCCAATCTTTGAATTCACACACCTCCATTCTGAGTTCACACACCTCCATTCTGTGACTTCACACACCTCCATTCTGACTTCACACACCTCCATTGTATGACTTCACACACCTCTATTCTGTGACTTCACACACCTCCCTTCTGTGACTTCACACACCTCCATTCTATGACTTCACACACCTACATTCTATGACATCACACACCTCCATTCTATGACTTCACACACTTCCATTCTATGACTTCACACACTTCCATTCTATGACTTCACACACCTCCATTCTATGACTTCACACACCTCCATTCTATGACTTCACACACCTGCATTCTGACTTCACACACCTCCATTCTATGACTTCATACACCTCCATTCTATGAGTTCATACACCAACATTCTAGGACTTCACACACCTCCATTCTATGACTTCACAAATCTCCATTCTGACTTCACAATCCTCCATTCTATGACTTCACACACCTCCATTCTATGACTTCACACATCTCCTTTCGGTAACTTCACACACTTCCAATGTTTGACTTCACACACCTCCATTCCATGAGTTCACACACCGCCATTCTTTGACTTCACCCACCTCCATTTTGACTTCACACACCTACATTCTTTGACTTCACACACCTCCATTTGTGACTTCACACACCTCCATTTTGACTTCACACACCTCCGTTCTGTGACTTCACACACCTCCATTCTATGAGTTCACACACTTCCTTTCTATTACTTCACACAATTCCATTCTGTGACTTCACACACGTTCTTTCTGAGTTCACACACCTCCATTGTTTGACTTCACACACCTCCAATATATGACCTCAAACACCTCAATTCTCTGACTTCACACACCTCCATTCTATGACTTCATACCGTCCATTCTGTGACTTCACACACCTCCATTCTATGAATTGACACACTTCCATTCTATGACTTCACACACCTCCATTTTGTGACTTTACACACCTCCATTCTGGGTTCACACACCTCCATTCTGTGACTTCACACTCCTGCAATCTGTGACTTTCCACACCTCCATTTTATGACTTCACACACCTCCATTCTGTGACTTCACACACCTCCATTCTATGACTTCACAAACTTCCATTGTGACATCACACACCTCCATTCTATGAGTTCACACACCTGCATTCTATGACTTCACACACCTCCATACTGACTTCACACACCTCTATTCTATGACTTCGTACACCTACATTCTGACTTCACACACATCCATTCTATGACTACACAGACCTCGAATCTGTGACTTCACTCACCTCCACTCTATGACTTCACACTTATACATTCTATGACTTCCCACACCTAATTTCTATGACTTCACCCACCTCCATTCTGACTTCACACACCTCCATTCTATGACTTCACACACTCCATTCTGACTTCACTCACCTCCATTCTGTGACTTCACACACCTCCATTCTATGATTTCACACACTTCCATTCTGTGACTTCACACACCTCCATTCTATGACTTCGCACACCTTCATTCTGTGACTTCACACACCTCCAGTCTATGACTTCACACACCTCCATTCTATGACTTCACACACCTACATTGTGACTTCACACACCTCCATTCTATGAGTTCACACACCTGCATTGTGACTTCACACACCTCCATTCTATGACTTCACACACCTCCATTCTGACCTCACACACCTCCATTCTGACTTCACACACCTAAATTCTGTGACTTCACACACCTCCATTCTATGATTTCACAGACCTCCATTCTATGACTTCACTCACCTCCATTCTATGACTTCACACACCTCCTTTCTGAATTGACACACCTCCATTCTATGACTTCACACACCTCCAATCTGAATTCACACACCTCCATTCTATGACTTCACACACCTCCATTCTGTGACTTCACACACCTCCATTCTATGAGTTCACACACCTCCATTTTGATTTCACACACCTCCATTCTATAACTTAACACAGCTCCATTCTGACTTCACACACCTCAATTCTATGACTTTACACACCTCTATTCTGACTTCACACACCTCCATTCTGTGACTTCACAAACCTCCATTCTATGACTTCACACACCTCCACTCTGTGACTTCACACATCTCCAATCTGTGACTTTACACACCTCCATTCTGCGAATTCACACACCTCCATTCTGTGATTTCACACACCTCCATTCTATGACTTCACACACCTCCATTCTTTGACTTCACACACCTGCATTCTATGACTTCACACACCTCAATTGTAACTTCACACACCTCCATTCTGTGACTTCACACACCTCACTTCCGTGACTTCACACACCTCCATTCTATGACTTCACACCTACATTCTATGACATCACACACTTCCATTCTATGACTTCACACACCTGCATTCTGACTTCACACACCTCCATTCTGTGACTTCATACACCTCCATTCTATGACTCATACACCAACATTCTAGGACTTCCCACACCTCCATTCTATGAGTTCACAAATCTCCATTCTGACTTCACACTCCTCCATTCTATGACTTCACACACCTCCATTCTATTACTTCACACATGTCCTTTCTGTAACTTCACACACTTCCAATGTTCGACTTCACATACCTCCATTCCATGACTTCACACACCTCCATTCCATGAGTTCACACACCGCCATTCTTTGACTTCACACACCTCCATTTTGACTTCACACACCTACATTATGTGACTTCACACACCTCCATTTGTGACTTCACACACCTCCATTTTGACTTCACACAACTCCATTCTGTGACTTCACACACCTCCATTCTATGACTTCACACACTTCCTTTCTATTACTTCACATACTTCCATTCTGTGAATTCACACACCTCCTTTCTCAGTTCACACACCTCCATTGTTTGACTACACACACCTCCAATATATGACCTCAAACACCTCAATTCTCTGACTTCACACACCTTCATTCTATGACTTCCTACCCGTCCATTCTGTGACTTCACAGACCTCCATTCTATGACTTCATACACCTCCATTCTATGACTTCACCCACCTCCATTCTATGACTTCACACACCTCCATTCTCTGACTTCACACCCCTCTAATTTAACTTCACATACCTCCATTCTATGACTTCACAAACCTCCCTTCGGTGACTTCACAATCCTCCATTCTATGACTTCACACATCTGCATTCTATGACTTCGCACACCTCAATTCTGACTCACACACCTCCATTCTGTGACTTCACAAAACTCCATTCTATGATTTCACACATCTGCATTCTATGACTTCACATACCTCCATTCTATGACTTCACAAACCTCCATTCTATGACTTAACACACCTCCTTTCTGTGTTGACACACCTCCATTCTATGACTTCACACACCTCCAATCTGAATTCACACACCTCCATTCTATGACTTCACCCACCTCCATTCTATGACTTCACAAACCTCCCTTCGGTGACTTCACAATACTCCATTCTATGACTTCACACATCTACATTCTATGACTTCACACACCTCAATTCTGACTCACACAACTCCATTCTGTGACTTCACAAAACTTCATTCTATGATTTCACATATCTCCATACTATGACTTCACACACCTCCATCTATGATTGCACACACCTCCATTCTGAGTTCACACACCTCCATTCTGTATCTTCACACACCTCCATTCTGACTTCACACACCTCCATTGTATGACTTCACACACCTCTATTCTGTGACTTCACACACCTCCATTCTATGACTTCACAAACTTCCATTGTGACGTCACACACCTCCATTCTATGAGTTCACACACCTGCATTCTATGACTTCACTCACCTCCATTCTGACTTCACACACCTCTATTCTATGACTTCGAACACCTACATTCTGACTTCACACACATCCATTCTATGACTTCACAGACCTCGAATCTGTGACTTCACTCACATCCACTCTATGACTTCACACTTATACATTCTATGACTTCCCCCACCTAATTTCTATGACTTCACCCACCTCCATTCTGACTTCACACCTCCATTCTGACTTCACAGACCTCCATTCTATGACTTCACACACCTCCATTCTGACTTCACACACCTCCATTCTGTGACTTCACACACCTCCATTCTATGATTTCACACACTTCCATTCTGTGACTTCACACACCTCCATTCTATGACTTCACACACCTTCATTCTGTGACTTCACACACCTCCAGTCTATGACTTCACAAACCTCCATTCTATGACTTCACACACCTACATTTTGACTTCACACACCTCCATTCTATGAGTTCACACACCTGCATTGTGACTTCACACACCTCCATTCTATGAGTTCACACACCTCCATTCTGACCTCACACACCTCCATTCTGACTTCACACACCTAAATTCTGTGACTTCACACACCTCCATTCTATGATTTCACACACCTCCATTGTATGACTTCACACACCTCTATTCTGTGACTTCACACACCTCCATTCTATGACTTCACAAACTTCCATTGTGACGTCACACACCTCCATTCTATGAGTTCACACACCTGCATTCTATGACTTCACACACCTCCATTCTGACTTCACACACCTCTATTCTATGACTTCGAACACCTACATTCTGACTTCACACACATCCATTCTATGACTTCACAGACCTCGAATCTGTGACTTCACTCACATCCACTCTATGACTTCACACTTACACATTCTATGACTTCCCCTACCTAATTTCCATGACTTCACCCACCTCCATTCTGACTTCACACCTCCATTCTGACTTCACAGACCTCCATTCTATGACTTCACACACCTCCATTCTGACTTCACACACCTCCATTCTGTGACTTCACACACCTCCATTCTATGATTTCACACACTTCCATTCTGTGACTTCACACACCTCCATTCTATGACTTCACACACCTCCATTCTGTTACTTCACACACCTCCAGTTTATGACTTCACAAACCTCCATTCTATGACTTCACACACCTACATTGTGACTTCACACACGTCCATTTTTGAGTTCACACACCTGCATTGTGACTTCACACACCTTCATTCTATGAGTTCACACACCTCCATTCTGACCTCACACACCTCCATTCTGACTTCACACACCTAAATTCTGTGACTTCACATACCTCCATTCTATGATTTCACACACCTCCATTCTATGACTTCACTCACCTCCATTCTATGACTTCACACACCTCCTTTCTGAGTTGACACAATTCCATTCTATGACTTCACACACCTCCAATCTGAATTCACACACCTCCATTCTATGACTTCACACACCTCCATTCTGGGACTTCACACACCTCCATTCTATGAGTTCACACACCTCCATTTTGACTTCACACACCTCCATTCTATAACTTAACACAGCTCCATTCTGACTTCTCACACCTCCATTCTATGACTTCACACCTCTATTCTGACCTCACACACCTCCATTCTATGACTTCACACACCTCCATTCTTACTTCACACACCTCCATTCTGTGACTTCACACACCTCCATTCTATGATTACACACACCTTCATTCTGTGACTTCACACACCTCCATTCTATGACTTCACACACCTCCATTCTGTGACTTCGCACACCTCCATTCTATGACTTCACACACCTCCATTCTATGACTTCACACACCCACATTGTGACTTCACACACCTCCATTCTATGAGTTCACACACCTGCATTGTGACTTCACACACCTCCATTCTATGACTTCAAACACCTCCATCTGACCTCACACACCTCCATTCTGACTTCACACACCTAAATTCTGTGACTTCACACACCTCCATTCTATAATTTCACACACCTCCATTCTATGACTTCACTCACCTCCATTCTATGAGTTCACACACCTCCTTTCTGAGTTGACACACCTCCATTCTATGACTTCACAAACCTCCAATCTGAATTCACACACCTCCATCCTATGACTTCACCCACCTTCATTCTATGACTTCACACACCTCCATTTTCCGACTTCACACCCCTCTAATTTGATTTCTCATACCTCCATTCTATGACTTCAGAAACATCCCTTCGGTGACTTCACAATACTCCATTCTATGACTTTAAACATCTACATTCTATGACTTCACACACCTCAATTCTGACTCACACAACTCCATTCTGTGACTTCACAAAACTCCATTCTATGATTTCACATATCTCCATAGTATGACTTCACACATCTCCATCTATGACTTCACACACCTCCATTCTGAGTTCACACACCTCCATTCTGTGACTTCACACACCTCCATTCTGACTTCACACACCTCCATTGTATGACTTCACATACCTCTATTCTGTGACTTCACACACCTCCATTCTATGACTTCACAAACTTCCATTGTGACGTCACACACCTCCATTCTATGAGTTCACACACCTCCATTCTTTGACTTCACACACCTCCATTCTGACTTCACACACCTCTATTCTATGACTTCGAACACCTACATTCTGACTTCACACACATCCATTCTATGACTTCACAGACCTCCTATCTGTGACTTCACTCACCTCCACTCTATGACTTCACACTTCTCCATTCTATGACTTCCCACACCTAATTTCTATGACTTCACCCACCTCCATTCTGACTTCACAACTCCATTCTGACTTCACACACCTCCATTCTATGACTTCACACACCTCCATTCTGACTTCACACACCTCCATTCTGTGACTTCACACACCTCCTTTCTATGATTTCACACACTTCCATTCTGTGACTTCACACACCTCCATTCTATGACTTCACACACCTCCATTCTGTGACTTCACATATCTCCAGTCTATGACTTCACACACCTCCATTCTATGACTTCACACATCTACATTGTGACTTCACACAACTCCATTTTATGAGTTCACACAACTGCATTGTGACTTCACACACCTCCATTCCATGACTTCACACACCTCCATTCTGACCTCACACAGCTCCATTCTGACTTCACACACCTAAATTCTGTGACTTCACACACCTCCATTCTATGATTTCACACACCTCCGTTCTATGACTTCACTCACCTCCATTCTATGACTTCACACACCTCCTTTCTGGGTTGACACACATCCATTCTATGACTTCACAAACCTCCAATCTGAATTCACACACCTCCATTCTATGACTTCACAAACCTCCATTCTGTGACTTCACACACATCCATTCTATGAGTTCACACACCTCCATTTTGATTTCACACACCTCCACTCTATAATTTAACACAGCTCCATTCTCACTTCACACACCTCAATTCTATGACTTTACACACCTCTATTCTGACTTCACACACCTCCATTCTGTGACTTCACAAACATCCATTCTATGACTTCACAAACCTCCACTCTGTGACTTCACACATCTCCACTCTGTGACTTTACACACCTCCATTCTGCGAATTCACACACCTCCATTCTGTGATTTCACACACCTCCATTCTATGACTTCACACACCTCCATGCTTTGACTTCACACACGTCCATTCTATGACTTCACACACCTCCATTCTGACTTCACACACCTCCATTCTGTGACTTCACACACCTCCCTTCCGTGACTTCACACACCTCCATTCTATGACTTCACACACCTACATTCTATGACATCACACACCTCCATTCTATGACTTCACACACTTCCATTCTATGACTTCACACACTTCCAATCTATGACTTCACACACCTCCATTCTATGACTTCACACACCTCCATTCTATGACTTCACACACCTGCATTCTGACTTCACACACCTCCATTCTATGACTTCATACACCTCCATTCTATGAGTTCATACACCAACATTCTAGGACTTCACACACCTCCATTCTATGACTTCACAAATCTCCATTCTGTCTTCACACTCCTCCATTCTATCACTTCACACACCTCCATTCTATGACTTCACACATCTCCTTTCTGTAACTTCACACACTTCCAATGTTTGACTTCACAAACCTCCATTCCATGACTTCACACACCTCCATTCCATGAGTTCACACACCGCCATTCTTTGACTTCACCCACCTCCATTTTGACTTCACACACCTACATTCTTTGACTTCACACACCTCCATTTGTGACTTCACACACCTCCATTTTGACTTCACACACCTCCATTCTGTGACTTCACACACCTCCATTCTATGAGTTCACACACTTCCTTTCTATTACTTCACACACTTCCATTTTGTGACTTCACACACGTTCTTTCTGAGTTCACACACCTCCATTGTTTGACTTCACACACCTGCAATATATGACCTCAAACACCTCAATTCTCTGACTTCACACACCTCCATTCTATGACTTCATACCGTCCATTCTGTGACTTCACACACCTCCATTCTATGAATTGACACACTGCCATTCTCTGACTTCACACACCTCCATTTTGTGACTTTACACACCTCCATTCTGGGTTCACACACCTCCATTCTGTGACTTCACACTCCTGCAATCTGTGACTTCCCACACCTCCATTCTGTGACTTAACACACCTCCATTCTATGACTTCACACACCTTCATTCTTACTTCACGAACACCCATTCTATGACTTCACACACCTCCGTTCTATGACTTCACACACTTCCATTCTGTGACTTCACACACCTCCATTCTATGACTTCACACACCTCCATTGTGACTACACACACCTCCATTCTATGCGTTCACACACCTCCATTCTGACTTCACACACCTCCATTCTATGACTTCACACACCTCCATTCTATGACTTCACACACCTCCATTGTATGACTTCACACACCTCCATTGTGACTACACACACCTCCATTCTATGAGTTCACACACCTCCATTCTGTCTTCACACACCTCCATTCTATGAGTTCACACACCTCCATTCTGAATTCACACAGCTCAATTCTGTGACTTCACAAAATTCCATTCTCACTTCACACACCTCCATTGTATGAATTCACACACCTCCATTCTGTGACTTCACACACTTCCATTATGACGTCACACACCTCCATTCTATGAGTTCACACACCTCCATTCTATGACTTCACACGCCTCCATTCTGACTTCACAAACCTCTATTCTATGACTTCGCACACCTCCATTCTGAGATCACACCCCTCCAGTCTATGACTTCACAGACCTCGAATCTGTGACTTCACTCACCTCCACTCTATAACTTCACACTCCTCCATTCTATGACTTCCCACACCTCCTTTCTATGATTTCACCCACGTTCATTCTATGACTTCACACCTCCATTCTGACTTCACACACTTCCATTGAGTGACTTCACACACCTCCATTCAATGACTTCACACACCTCCATTCTATGACTTCACACACCTTCATTCTTACTTCAGAAACATCCATTCTATGACCTCACACACCTCCATCTATGACTTCCTAAACCTCCATTCTGTGACTTCACACACCTCCATACTGAGATCACAAAACTCCATTCGGTGACTTAACACTCCTCATTCTGACTTCACACACGTCCATTCTATGACTTCACACACTTCCATTCTATGACTTCACAAACCTCCATTCTGTGACTTCATACACCTCCATTCTGAGTTCACACACCTCCATTCTGTGACTTCACACACCTCCATTTTATGACTTCACACACCTACATTCTATGACTTCACACATCCATTTTGACTTCACACACCTCCAATATATGACTTCAAACAGCTCAATTTTCTGACTTCACACACCTCCATTCTATGACTTTAAACCCGTCCATTCAGTGACTTCACACACCTCCATTCTCCGACTTCACACCCCTCTAATTTGATTTCTCATACCTCCATTCTATGACTTCACAAACGTCCCTTCGGTGACTTCACAATACTCCATTCTATGACTTCACACATCTACATTCTATGACTTCACACACCTCAATTCTGACTCATACAACTCCATTCTGTGACTTCACAAAACTCCATTCTATGATTTCACATATCTCCATACTATGACTTCACACACCTCCATCTATGACTTCACACACCTCCATTCTGAGTTCACACACCTCCATTCTGTGACTTCACACACCTCCATTCTGACTTCACACACCTCCATTTTATGACTTCACACACCTCCATTCTGTGACTTCACACATCTCCATTCTATGACTTCACAAACTTCCATTGTGACGTCACACACCTCCATTCTATGAGTTCACACACCTCCATTCTATGACTTCACACACCTAATTTCTATGACTTCACCCACCTCCATTCTGTGACTTCACACCTCCATTCTGACTTCACACACCTCAATTCTGTGACTTCACACACCTCCATTCTATGACTTCACAAACTACCGTTGTGATGTCACACACCTCCAATCTATGAGTTCACACACCTCCATTCTATGACTTCACTCACCTCCATTCTATGACTTCACACACCTCCTTTCTGAGTTGACACACCTCCATTCTATGACTTCACACACTTCCAATCGGAATTCACACACCTCCATACTTGACTTCACCCACCTCCATTCTATGACTTCACACACCTCCATTCTCCGACTTCACACCCCTCTAATTAGATTTCTCATACCTCCATTCTATGACTTCACAAACCTCCCTTCGGGGACTTAACAATACTCCATTCTATGACTTCACACATCTACATTCTATGACTTCACACACCTCCATTCTATGATTCACAGACCTCGAATCTGTGATTTCACTCACCTCCACTCTATGACTTCACACTTCTCCATTCTATGACTTCCCACACCTAATTTCTATGACTTCACCCACCTCCATTCTATGACTTCACACCTGCATTCTATGAGTTCACAAACCTCCATTCTATGACTTCACTCACCTCCATTCTATGACTTCACACACCTCCTTTCTGAGTTGACACCTACATTCTGACTTCACACACTTCCATTCTATGATTTCACACACCTCCATTTTGTGACTTTACACACCTCCATTCTGGGTTCACACACCTCCATTCTGTGACTTCACACTCCTGCAATCTGTGACTTCCCACACCTCCATTCTGTGACTTCACACACCTCCATTCTATGACTTCACACACCTTCATTCTTACTTCACAAACACCCATTCTATGACTTCACACACCTCCACTCTATGACTTCACACACCTCCATTCTGTGACTTCACACACCTCCATTCTATGACTTCACACACCTCCATTGTGACTACACACACCTCCATTCTATGAGTTCACACACCTCCATTCTGACTTCACACACCTCCATTCTATGACTTCACACACCTCCATTCTATGACTTCACACACCTCCATTCTATGACTTCACACACCTCCATTGTGACTACACACACCTCCATTCTATGAGTTCACACACCTCCATTCTGACTTCACACACCTCCATTCTATGACTTCACACACCTCCATTCTGAATTCACATAGCTCAATTCTGTGACTTCACAAAATTCCATTCTGAATTCACACACCTCTATTGTATGAATTCACACACCTCCATTCTGTGACTTCACACACTTCCATTGTGACGTCACACACGTCCATTCTATGAGTTCACACACCTCCATTCTGTGACTTCACACACCTAATTTCTATGACTTCACCCACCTCCATTCTATGACTTCACACCTCCATTCTGACTTCACACACCTCAATTCTGTGACTTCACACACCTCCATTCTATGACTTCACAAACTACCGTTGTGATGTCACACACCTCCATTCTATGAGTTCACACACCTCCATTCTATGACTTCACTCACCTCCATTCTATGACTTCACACACCTCCTTTCTGAGTTGACACACCTCCATTCTATGACTTCACAAACCTCCAATCTGAATTCACACACCTCCACTCTATGACTTCACCCACCTCCATTCTATGACTTCACACACCTCCATTCTGACTTCACACACATCTATTCTACGACTTCGTACACCTATATTCTGACTTCACACACCTCCATTTTATGACTTCACAGATCTCGAATCTGTGACTTCACTAACCTCCACTCTATCACTTCACACTTCTCCATTCTATGACTTCCCACACCTAATTTCTATGACTTCACCCACCTCCATTCTATGACTTCACACCTCTATTCTGACCTCACACACCTCCATTCTATGACTTCACACACCTCCATTCTGACTTCACACACCTCCATTCTGTGACTTCACACACCTCCATTCTATGATTTCACACACCTCCATTCTGTGACTTCACACACCTCCATTCTATGACTTCACACACCTCCATTCTGTGACTTCACACACCTCCATTCTATGACTTCACACACCTCCATTCTATGAATTCACACACCTATATTGTGACTTCACAGACCTCCATTCTATGATTTCACACACCTCCATTCTGTGACTTCACACACCTCCATTCTATGACTTCACACACCTCCATTCTGTGACTTCACACACCTCCATTCTATGACTTCACACACCTCCATTCTATGACTTCACACACCTCCATTCTGACTTCACACACCTCCATTCTGTGACTTCACACACCTCCATTCTATGATTTCACACACCTCCATTCTGTGACTTCACACACCTCCATTCTATGATTTCACACACCTCCATTCTATGACTTCACTCACCTCCATTCTATGACTTCACACTCCTCCTTTCTGAGTTGACACACCTCCATTCTATGACTTCACAAACCTCCAATCTGAATTCACACACCTCCATTCTATGACTTCACCCACCTCCATTCTTTGACTTCACACACCTCCATTCTCTGACTCCACACCCCTCTAATTTGATTTCTCATACCTCCATTCTATGACTTCAGAAACATCCCTTCGGTGACTTCACAATACTCCATTCTATGACTTCACACATCTACATTCTATGACTTCACCCACCTCAATTCTGACTCACACAACTCCATTCTGTGACTTCACAAAACTCCATTCTATGATTTCACATATCTCCATACTATGACTTCACACACCTCCATCTATGACTTCACACACCTCCATTCTGAGTTCACACACCTCCATTCTGTGACTTCACACACCTCCAATCTGACTTCACACACCTCCCTTGTATGACTTCCCACACCTCTATTCTGTGACTTCACACACCTCCATTCTATGACTTCACAAACTTCCATAGTGACATCACACACCTCCATTCTATGAGTTCACACACCTCCATTCTATGACTTCACACATCTAAATTCTGACTTCACACACCTCTATTTTATGACTTCTAACACCTACATTCTGACTTCACACACATCCATTCTATGACTTCACAGACCTCGAATCTGTGACTTCACTCACCTCCACTCTATGACTTCACACTTCTCCATTCTATGACTTCCCACACCTAATTTCTATGACTTCACCCACCTCCATTCTGACTTCACACACCTCCATTCTGTGACTTCACACACCTCCATTCTATGATTCCACACACTTCCATTCTGTGACTTCACACACCTCCATTCTATGACTTCGCACACCTCAATTCTGACTCACACAACTCCATTCTGTGACTTCACAAAACTCCATTCTATGATTTCACATATCTCCATTCTATGACTTAACCCAACTCCATCTATTACTTCACACACCGCCATTCTGAGCTCACAAACCTCCATTCTTTGACTTCACACACCTCCATTCTGACTTCACACACCTCAATTCTATGACTTCACACACCTCCATTCTGTGACTTCACACACCTCCATTCTATGACTTCACAAACTTCCATTGTGACGTCACACACCTCCATTCTATGAGTGCACACACCTCCATTCTATGACTTCACACACCTCCATTCTGACTTCACACACCTCTATTCTACGACTTCGTACACCTACATTTTGACTTCACAAACCTCCATTCTATGACTTCACAGACCTCGAATGTGTGACTTCACTCACCTCCACTCTATGACTTCACACTTCTCCATTCTATGACGTCCCACACCTAATTTATATGACTTCACCCACCTCCATTCTATGACTTCACACCTCTATTCTGACTTCACACACCTCCATTCTATGACTTCACACACCTCCATTCTGACTTCACACACCTCAATTCTGTGACTTCACACACCTCCATTCTATGATTTCACACACCTCCATGCTGTGACTTCACACACCTCCATTCTATGACTTCACACACCTCCATTCTGTGACTTCACACACCTCCATTCTATGACTTCACACACCTCCATTCTATGACTTCACACACCTACACTGTGACTTCACACACCTCCATTCTATGAGTTCACACACCTGCATTTTGACTTCACACACCTCCATTCTATGACTTCAAACACCTCCATCTGACCTCACACACCTCCATTCTGACTTCACACACCTAAATTCTGTGACTTCACACACCTCCATTCTATGATTACACACACCTCCATTCTATGACTTCACTCACCTCCATTCTATGACTTCACACACCTCCTTTCTGAGTTGACACACCTCCATTCTATGACTTCACAAACCTCCAATCTGAATTCACACACCTCCATTCTATGACTTCACTAACCTCCATTCTATGACTTCACACACCTCCATTCTCCGACTTCACACTCCTCTAATTTGATTTCTCATACCTCCATTCTATGACTTCACAAACATCCCTTCGGTGACTTCACAATACTCCATTCTATGACTTCACACATCTACATTCTATGACTTCACACACCTCAATTCTGACTCACACAACTCCATTCTGTGACTTCACAAAACTCCATTCTATGATTTCACATATCTCAATACTATGACTTCACACACCTCCATCTATGACTTCACACACCTCCATTCTGAGTTTGCACACCTCCATTCTGTGACTTCACACACCTCCATTCTGACTTCACACACCTCCATTGTATGACTTCACACACCTCTATTCTGTGACTTCACACACCTCCATTCTATGACTTCACAAACTTCCATTGTGACTTCACACACTTCCATTCTATGAGTTCACACACCTCCATTCTATGACTTCACACACCTCCATTCTATGACTTCACACACCTCTATTCTATGACTTCGAACACCTACATTCTGACTTCACACACATCCATTCTATGACTTCACAGACCTCGAATCTGTGAGTTCACTCACCTCCACTCTATGACTTCACACTTCTCCATTCTATGACTTCCCACACCTAATTTCTATGACTTAACCCACCTCCATTCTGACTTCACAACTCCATTCTGACTTTACACACCTCCATTCTATGACTTCACACACCTCCATTCTGACTTCACACACCTCCATTCTGTGACTTCACACACCTCCTTTCTATGATTTCACACACTTCCATTCTGTGACTTCACACACCTCCATTCTATGACTTCACACACCTCCATTCTGTGACTTCACACACCTCCAGTCTATGACTTCACACACCTCCATTCTATGACTTCACACATCTACATTTTGACTTCACACAACTCCATTTTATGAGTTCACACACCTGCATTGTGACTTCACACACCTCCATTCCATGACTTCACACACCTCCATTCTGACCTCACACACCTCCATTCTGACTTCACACACCTAAATTCTGTGACTTCACACACCTCCATTCTATGATTTCACACACCTCCGTTCTATGACTTCACTCACCTCCATTCTATGACTCCACACACCTCCTTTCTGAGTTGACACACATCCATTCTATGACTTCACACACCTCCAATCTGAATTCACACACCTCCATTCTATGACGTCACACACCTCCATTCTGTGACTTCACACACATCCATTCTATGAGTTCACACACCTCCATTTTGACTTCACACACCTCCATTCTATAACTTAACACAGCTCCATTCTCACTTCACACACCTCAATTCTGTGACTTTTCAAACCTCTATTCTGACTTCACACACCTCCATTCTGTGACATCACAAACCTCCATTCTATGGCTTCACACACCTCCACTCTGTGACTTTACACATCTCCACTCTGTGACTTTACACACCTCCATTCTGCGAATTCACACACCCCCTTTTTGTGATTTCACACACCTCCATTCTATGACTTCACACACCTCCATTCTTTGACTTCACACACCTCCATTCTATGACTTCACACACCTCCATTCTTTGACTTCACACACCTCCATTCTGTGACTTCACACACCTCCCTTCCGTGACTCCACACACCTCCATTCTATGACTTCACACACCTACATTCTATGACATCACACACCTCCATTCTATGACTTCACACACTTCCATTCTATGACTTCACACACCTCCATTCTATGACTTCACACACCTCCATTCTATGACTTCACACACCTGCATTCTGACTTCACACACCTCCATTCTATGACTTCATACACCTCCATTCTATGAGTTCATACACCAACATTATAGGACTTCACACACCTCCATTCTATGACTTCACAAATCTCCATTCTGACTTCACACTCCTCCATTCTATGACTTCACACACCTCCATTCTATGACTTCACACATCTCCTTTCTGTAACTTCACACACTTCCAATGTTTGACTTCACAAACCTCCATTCCATGACTTCACACACCTCCATTCCATGAGTTCACACACCGCCATTCTTTGACTTCACACACCTCCATTTTGACTTCACACACCTACATTCTGTGACTTCACACACCTACATTTGTGACTTCACACAACTCCATTTTGAGTTCACACACCTCCATTCTGTGACTTCACACACCTCCATTCTATGAGTTCACAAACTTCCTTTCTATTACTTCACACACTTCCATTCTGTGACTTCACACACCTCCTTTCTGAGTTCACACACCTCCATTGTTTGACTTCCCACACCTCCAATATATGACCTCAAACACCTCAATTCTCTGACTTCACACACCTCCATTCTATGACTTCATACCGTCCATTCTGTGACTTCACACACCTCCATTCTATGAACTGACACACTTCCATTCTATGACTTCACACACCTCCATTTTGTGACTTTACACACCTCCATTCTGGGTTCACACACCTCCATTCTGTGACTTCACACTCCTGCAATCTGTGACTTTCCACACCTCCATTCTGTGACTTCACACACCTCCATTCTATGACTTCACACACCTTCATTCTTACTTCAGAAACATCCATTCTATGACCTCACACACATCCATCTATGACTTCCCAAACCTCCATTCTGTGACTTCACACACCTCCATACTGAGTTCACAAAACTCCATTCGGTGACGTAACACACCTCCATTCTGACTTCACACACGTCCATTCTATGACTTCACACACTTCCATTCTATGACTTCACAAACCTCCATTCTGTGACTTCACACACCTCCATTCTGAGTTCACACACCTCCATTCTGTGACTTCACAGACCTCCATTTTATGACTTCACACACCTACATTCTATGACTTCACACATCCATTTTGACTTCACACACCTCCAATATATGACTTCAAACAGCTCAATTCTCTGACTTCACACACCTCCATTCTATGATTTTAAACCCGTCCATTCAGTGACTTCACACACCTCCATTCTATGACTTCATACACCTCCATTCGATGACTTCACCCAACTCCATTCTATGACTTCACAAACCTCCATTCTCCGACTTCACACCCTCTAATTTGCTTTCTCATACCTCCATTCTATGACTTCACAAACGTCCCTTCGTTGACTTCACAATACTCCATTCTATGACTTCACACATCTACGTTCTATGACTTCACACACCTCAATTCTGACTCACACAACTCCATTCTGTGATTTCACAAAACTCCATTCTATGATTTCACATATCTCCATACTCTGACTTTACACACCTCCATCTATGACTTCACACACCTCCATTCTGAGTTCACACACCTCCATTCTGTGACTTCACACACCTCCATTCTGACTTCACACACCTCCATTGTATGACTTCACACACCTCCATTCTGTGACTTCACACACCTCCATTCTATGACTTCACAAACTTCCATTGTGACATCACACACCTCCATTCTATGAGTTCACACACCTCCATTCTGTGACTTCACACACCTAATTTCTATGACTTCACCCACCTCCATTCTATGACTTCACACCTCCATTCTGACTTCACACACCTCAATTCTGTGACTTCACACCCCTCCATTCTATGACTTCACAAACTACCGTTGTGATGTCACACACCTCTATTCTATGAGTTCACACACCTCCATTCTATGACTTCACTCACCTCCATTCTATGACTTCACACACCTCCTTTCTGAGTTGACACACCTCCATTCTATGACTTCACACACCTCCAATCTGAATTCACACACCTCCATTCTATGACTTCACCCACCTCCATTCTATGACTTCACACACCTCCATTCTCCGACTTCACACCCCTCTAATTTGATTTCTCATACCTCCATTCTATAACTTCACAAACCTCCCTTCGGTGACTTCACAATACTCCATTCTATGACTTCACACATCTACATTCTATGACTTCACACACCTCCATTCTGACTTCACACACCTCTATTCTACGACTTTGTACACCTACATTCTTACTTCACACACTTCCATTCTATGATTTCACCCACCTCCATTTTGTGACTTTACACACCTCCATTCTGGGTTCACACACCTCCATTCTGTGACTTCACACTCCTGCAATCTGTGACTTCCCACACCTCCATTCTGTGACTTCACACACCTCCATTCTCTGACTTCACACACCTTCATTCTTACTTCACAAACACCCATTCTATGACTTCACACACCTCCATGCTATGACTTCACACACCTCCATTCTGTGACTTCACACACCTCCATTCTATGACTTCACACACCTCCATTGTGACTACACACACCTCTATTCTATGAGTTCACACACCTCCATTCTGACTTCACACACCTCCATTCTATGACTTCACACACCTCCATTCTATGACTTCACACACCTCCATTCTATGACTTCACACACCTCCATTGTGACTACACACACCTCCATTCTGTGAGTTCACACACCTCCATTCTGACTTCACACACCTCCATTCCATGACTTCACACACCTCCATTCTGAATTCACACAGCTCAATTCTGTGACTTCACAAAATTCCATTCAGACTTCACACACCTCCATTGTATGAATTCACACACCTCCATTCTGTGACTTCACACACTTCGATTGTGACGTCACACACCTCCATTCTATGAGTTCACACACCTCCATTCTGTGACTTCACACACCTAATTTCTATGACTTCACCCACCTCCATTCTATGACTTCACACCTCCATTCTGACTTCACACACCTCAATTCTGTGACTTCACACACCTCCATTCTATGACTTCACAAACTACCATTGTGATGTCACACACCTCCATTCTATGAGTTCACACACCTCCATTCTATGACTTCATTCACCTCCATTCTATGACTTCACACACCTCCTTTCTGAGTTGACACACCTCCATTCTATGACTTCACACACCTCCAATCTGAATTCACACACCTCCATTCTATGACTTCACCCACCTCCATTCTATGACTTCACACACCTCCATTCTCCGACTTCACACCCCTCTAATTTGATTTCTCATACCTCCATTCTATGACTTCACAAACATCCCTTCGTTGACTTCACAATACTCCATTCTATGACTTCACACATCTACATTCTATGACTTCACACACCTCCATTCTGACTTCACACACCTCTATTCTACGACTTCGTACACCTACATTCTGACTTCACACACCTCCATTCTATGACGTCACAGACCTCGAATCTGTGACTTCACTAACCTCCACTCTATCACTTCACAGTTCTCCATTCTATGACTTCCCACACCTAATTTCTATGACTTCACCCACCTCCATTCTATGACTTCACACCTCTATTCTGACCTCACACACCTCCATTCTGTGACTTCACACACCTCCAATCTGACTTCACACACCTCCATTGTATGACTTCCCACACCTCTATTCTGTGACTTCACACACCTCCATTCTATGACTTCACAAACTTCCATTGTGACATCACCCACCTCCATTCTATGAGTTCACACACCTCCATTCTATGACTTCACACACCTCCATTCTGACTTCACACACCTCTATTCTACGACTTCGTACACCTACATTCTGACTTCACAAACCTCCATTCTATGACTTCACAGACCTCGAATGTGTGACTTCACTCACCTCCACTCTATGACTTCACACTTCTCCATTCTATGACTTCCCACACCTAATTTCTATGACTTCACCCACCTCCATTCTATGACTTCACACCTCTATTCTGACCTCACACACCTCCATTCTATGACTTTACACACCTCCATTCTATGATTTCACACACCTCCATTCTGTGACATCACACACCTCCATTCTATGACTTCACACACCTCCATTCTGTGACTTCACACACCTCCATTCTATGACTTCACACACCTCCATTCTATGACTTCACACACCTACACTGTGACTTCACACACCTCCATTCTATGACTTCAAACACCTCCATCTGACCTCACACACCTCCATTCTGACTTCACACACCTAAATTCTGTGACTTCACACACCTCCATTCTATGATTACACACACCTCCTTTCTATGACTTCACTCACCTCCATTCTATGACTTCACACACCTCCTTTCTGAGTTGACACACCTCCATTCTATGACTTCACACACCTCCAATCTGAATTCACACACCTCCATTCTATGACTTCACCCACCTCCATTCTATGACTTCACACACCTCCATTCTCCGACTTCACACTCCTCTAATTTGATTTCTCATACCTCCATTCTATGACTTCACAAACATCCCTTCGGTGACTTCACAATACTCCATTCTATGACTTCACACATCTACATTCTATGATTTCACACACCTCAATTCTGACTCACACAACTCCATTCTGTGACTTCACAAATCTCCATTCTATGATTTCACATATCTCAATACTATGACTTCACACACCTCCATCTATGACTTCACACACCTCCATTTTGAGTTTGCACACCTCCATTCTGTGACTTCACACACCTCCATTCTGACTTCACACACCTCCATTGTATGACTTCACACACCTCTATTCTGTGACTTCACACACCTCCATTCTATGACTTCACAAACTTCCATTGTGACGTCACACACCTCCATTCTATGAGTTCACACACCTCCATTCTATGACTTCACACACCTCCATTCTATGACTTCACACACCTCTATTCTATGACTTCGAACACCTACATTCTGACTTCACACACATCCATTCTATGACTTCACAGACCTCGAATCTGTGACTTCACTCACCTCCACTCTATGACTTCACACTTCTCCATTCTATGACTTCCCACACCTAATTTCTATGACTTCACGCACCTCCATTCTGACTTCACAACTCCATTCTGACTTCACACACCTCCATTCTATGACTTCACACACCTCCATTCTATGACTTCACAAACTTCCATTGTGACGTCACACACCTCCATTCTATGAGTTCACACACCTCCATTCTGTGACTTCACACTCCTGCAATCTGTGACTTCCCACACCTCCATTCTGTGACTTCACACACCTCCATTCTATGACTTCACACACCTTCATTCTTACTTCACAAACACCCATTCTATGACTTCACACACCTCCATTCTATGACTTCACACACCTCCATTCTGTGACTTCACACACCTCCATTCTATGACTTCACACACCTCCATTGTGACTACACACACCTCCATTCTATGAGTTCACACACCTCCATTCTGACTTCACACACCTCCATTCTATGACTTCACACACCTCCATTCTATGACTTCACACACCTCCATTCTATGACTCCACACACCTCCATTGTGACTACACACACCTCCATTCTATGAGTTCACACACCTCCATTCTGACTTCACACACCTCCATTCTATGACTTCACACACCTCCATTCTGAATTCACACAGCTCAATTCTGTGACTTCACAAAATTCCATTCAGACTTCACACACCACCATTGTATGAATTCACACACCTCCATTCTGTGACTTCACACACTTCCATTGTGACGTCACACACCTCCATTCTATGAGTTCACACACATCCATTCTGTGACTTCACACACCTAATTTCTATGACTTCACCCACCTCCATTCTATGACTTCACACCTCCATTCTGACTTCACACACCTCAATTCTGTGACTTCACACACCTCCATTCTATGACTTCACAAACTACCATTGTGATGTCACACACCTCCATTCTATGAGTTCACACACCTCTATTCTATGACTTCATTCACCTCCATTCTATGACTTCACACACCTCCTTTCTGAGTTGACACACCTCCATTCTATGACTTCACACACCTCCAATCTGAATTCACACACCTCCATTCTATGACTTCACCCACCTCCATTCTATGACTTCACACACCTCCATTCTCCGACTTCACACCCCTCTAATTTGATTTCTCATACCTCCATTCTATGACTTCACAAACCTCCCTTCGTTGACTTCACAATACTCCATTCTATGACTTCACACATCTACATTCTATGACTTCACATACCTCCATTCTGACTTCACACACCTCTATTCTACGACTTCACACACCTCCATTCTATGACGTCACAGACCTCGAATCTGTGACTTCACTAACCTCCACTCTATGACTTCACACTTCTCCATTCTATGACTTCCCACACCTAATTTCTATGACTTCACCCACCTCCATTCTATGACTTCACACCTCTATTCTGACCTCACACACCTCCATTCTATGACTTCACACACCTCCATTCTGACTTCACACACCTCCGTTCTGTGACTTCACACACCTCCATTCTATGATTTCACACACCTCCATTCTGTGACTTCACATACCTCCATTCTATGACATCACACACCTCCATTCTGTGACTTCACACACCTCCATTCTATGACTTCACACACCTCCATTCTATGACTTCACACACCTACATTGTGACTTCACACACCTCCATTCTATGAGTTCACACACCTGCATTGTGACTTCACACACCTCCATTCTATGACTTCAAACACCTCCATTCTGACCTCACACACCTCCATTCTGACTTCACACACCTAAATTCTGTGACTTCACACACCTCCATTCTATGATTTCACACACCTCCATTCTATGACTTCACTCACCGCCATTCTATGACTTCACACACCTCCTTTCTGAGTTGACACACCTCCATTCTATGACTTCACAACCTCCAATTTGAATTCACACACCTCCATTCTATGACTTCACCCACCTCCATTCTATGACTTCACACACCTCCATTCTCCGACTCCACACCCCTCTAATTTGATTTCTCATACCTCCAATCTATGACTTCACAAACATCCCTTCGGTGACTTCACAATACTCCATTCTATGACTTCACACATCTACATTCTATGACTTCACACACCTCAATTCTGACTCACACAAATCCATTCTGTGACTTCACAAATCTCCATTCTATGATTTCACATATCTCCATACTATGACTTCACACACCTCCATCTATGACTTCACACACCTCCATTCTGAGTTCACACACCTCCATTCTGTGACTTCACACACCTCCAATCTGACTTCACACACCTCCATTGTATGACTTCCCACACCTCTATTCTGTGACTTCACACACCTCCATTCTATGACTTCACAAACTTCCATTGTGACATCACACACCTCCATTCTATGAGTTCACACACCTCAATTCTATGACTTCACACACCTAAATTCTGACTTCACACACCTCTATTTTATGACTTCGAACACCTACATTCTGACTTCACACACCTCCATTCTATGACTTCACAGACCTCGAATCTGTGACTTCACTCACCTCCACTCTATGACTTCACACTTCTCCATTCTATGACTTCCCACACCTAATTTCTATGACTTCACCCACCTCCATTCTGACTTCACACACCTCCATTCTGTGACTTCACACACCTCCATTCTATGATTCCACACACTTCCATTCTGTGACTTCACACACCTCCATCTATGACTTCACACACCTCAATTCTGACACACAACTCCATTTTGTGACTTCACAAAACTCCATTCTATGATTTCACATATCTCCATTCTATGACTTCACCCACCTCCATCTATTACTTCACACACCGCCATTCTGAGCTCTCAAACCTCCATTCTTTGACTTCACACACCTCCATTCTGACTTCACACACCTCCATTCTATGACTTCACACACCTCCATTCTGTGACTTCACACACCTCCATTCTATGAGTTCACAAACTTCCATTGTGACGTCACACACCTCCATTCTATGAGTGCACACACCTCCATTCTATAACTTCACACACCTCCATTCTGACTTCACACACCTCTATTCTACGACTTCGTACACCTACATTCTCACTTCACAAACCTCCATTCTGTGACTTCACAGACCTCGAATGTGTGACTTCACTCACCTCCACTCTATGACTTCATACTTCTCCATTCTATGACTTCCCACACCTAATTTCTATGACTTCACCCACCTCCATTCTGACTTCACAACTCCATTCTGACTTCACACACCTCCATTCTATGACTTCACACACCTCCATTCTGACTTCACACACCTCCATTCTGTGACTTCACACACCTCCTTTCTATGATTTCACACACTTCCATTCTGTGACTTCACACACCTCCATTCTATGACTTCTCACACCTCCATTCTGTGACTTCACACACCTCCAGTCTATGACTTCACACACCTCCATTCTATGACTTCACACATCTACGTTGTGACTTCACACAACTCCATTATATGAGTTCACACACCTGCATTGTGACTTCACACACCTCCATTCCATGACTTCACACACCTCCATTCTGACCTCACACACCTCCATTCTGACTTCACACACCTAAATTCTGTGACTTCACACACCTCCATTCTATGATTTCACACACCTCCGTTCTATGACTTCACTCACCTCCATTCTATGACTCCACACACCTCCTTTCTGAGTTGACACACATCCATTCTATGACTTCACACACCTCCAATCTGAATTCACACACCTCCATTCTATGACGTCACACACCTCCATTCTGTGACTTCACACACATCCATTCTATGAGTTCACACACCTCCATTTTGACTTCACACACCTCCATTCTATAACTTAACACAGCTCCATTCTCACTTCACACACCTCAATTCTATGACTTTTCAAACCTCTATTCTTACTTCACACACCTCCATTCTGTGACTTCACAAACCTCCATTCTATGACTTCACACACCTCCACTCTGTGACTTTACACATCTCCACTCTGTGACTTTACACGCCTCCATTCTGCGAATTCACACACCTCCATTCTGTGATTTCACACACCTCCATTCTATGACTTCACACACCTCCATTCTTTGACTTCACACACCTCCATTCTAAGACTTCACACACCTCCATTGTAACTTCACACACCTCCATTCTGTGACTTCACACACCTCCCTTCCGTGACTCCACACACCTCCATACTATGACTTCACACACCTACATTCTATGACATCACACACCTCCATTCTATGACTTCACACACTTCCATTCTATGACTTCACACACCTCCATTCTATGACTTCTCACACCTCCTTTCTATGACTTCACACACCTGCATTCTGACTTCACACACCTCCCTTCTATGACTTCATACACCTCCATTCTATGAGTTCATACACCAACATTATAGGACTTCAAACTCCTCCATTCTATGACTTCACAAATCTCCATTCTGACTTCACACTCCTCCATTCTATGACTTCACACACCTCCATTCTATGACTTCACACATCTCCTTTCTGTAACTTCACACACTTCCAATGTTTGACTTCACAAACCTCCATTCCATGACTTCACACACCTCCATTCCATGAGTTCACACACCGCCATTCTTTGACTTCACACACCTCCATTTTGACTTCACACACCTACATTCTGTGACTTCACACACCTCCATTTGTGACTTCACACAACTCCATTTTGAATTCACACACCTCCATCCTGTGACTTCACACACCTCCATTCTATGACTTCACACATCTCCATTCTATGACTTCACACACCTCCATTGTGACTACACACACCTCCATTCTATGAGTTCACACACCACCATTCTGACTTCACACAACTCCATTCTATGACTTCACACACCTCCATTCTGAATTCACACAGCTCAATTCTGTGACTTCACAAAATTCCATTCTGTCTTCACACACCTCCATTGTATGAATTCACACACCTCCATTCTGTGACTTCACACACTTCCATTGTGACGTCACACACCTCCATTCTATGAGTTCACACACCTCCATTCTATGACTTCACACACCTCCATTCTGACTTCACAAACCTCTATTCTATGACTTCGCACACCTCCATTCTGACATCACACCCCTCCAGTCTATGACTTCACAGACCTCGAATCTTTGACTTCACTCACCTCCACTCTATGACTTCACACTCCTCCATTCTATGACTTCCCACACCTAATTTCTATGATTTCACCCGCGTTCATTCTATGACTTCACACCTCCATTCTGACTTCACACACTTCCATTCAGTGACTTCACACACCTCCATTCAATGACATCACACACCTCCATTCTATGACTTCACAAACCTTCATTCTTACTTCAGAATCATCCATTCTATGACCTCACACACCTCCATCTATGACTTCCCAAATCTCCATTCTGTGACTTCACACACCTCCATACTGAGTTCACAAAACTCCATTCGGTGACTTAACACACCTCCATTCTGACTTCACACACGTCCATTCTATGACTTCACACACTTCCATTCTATGACTTCACAAACCTCCATTCTGTGACTTCACACACCTCCATTCTGAGTTCACACACCTCCATTCTGTGACTTCACACACCTCCATTTTATGACTTCACACACCTACATTCTATGACTTCACACATCCATTTTGACTTCACACACCTCCAATATATGACTTCAAACAGCTCAATTCTCTGACTTCACACACCTCCATTCTATGACTTTAAACCCGTCCATTCAGTGACTTCACACACCTCCATTCTATGACTTCACAAACCTCCATTCTCCGACTTCACACCCTCTAATTTGATTTCTCATACCTCCATTCTATGACTTCACAAACGTCCCTTCGGTGACTTCACAATACTCCATTCTATGACTTCACACATCTACATTCTATGACTTCACACACCTCCATTCTGACTTCACACACCTCCATTGTATGACTTCACACAACTCCATTCTGTGACTTCACACACCTCCATTCTATGACTTCACAAATTTCCATTGTGACGTCACATACCTCCATTCTATGAGTAAACACACCTCCATTCTGTGACTTCACACACCTAATTTCTATGACTTCACCCACCTCCATTCTATGACTTCACACCTCCATTCTGACTTCACACACCTCAATTCTGTGACTTCACACCCCTCCATTCTATGACTTCACAAACTACCGTTGTGATGTCACACACCTCCATTCTATGAGTTCACACACCTCCATTCTATGACTTCACTCACCTCCATTCTATGACTTCACACCTCCATTCTGACTTCACACACCTCAATTCTGTGACTTCACACCCCTCCATTCTATGACTTCACAAACTACGTTGTGATGTCACACACCTCCATTCTATGAGTTCACACACCTCCATTCTATGAGTTCACACACCTCCATTCTATGACTTCACCCACCTCCATTCTATGACTTCACACACCTCCATTCTCCGACTTCACACCCCTCTAATTTGATTTCTCATACCTCCATTCTATGACTTCACAAACCTCCCTTCGGTGACTTCACAATACTCCATTCTATGACTTCACACATCTACATTCTATGACTTCACACTCCTCCATTCTGACTTCACACACCTCTATTGTACGACTTTGTACAACTACATTCTGACTTCACACACCTCCATTCTATGACTTCACAGACCTCGAATATGTGACTTCTCTCACCTCCATTCTATGACTTCCCACACCTAATTTCTATGACTTCACCCACCTCCATTCTATGACTTCACATCTCTATTCTGACCTCACACACCTCCATTCTATGATTTCACACACCTCCATTCTGTGACTTTACACACCTCCATTCTATGACTTCACACACCTCCATTTTGTGACTTCACACACCTCCATTCTATGACTTCACACACCTCCATTCTATGACTTCACACACCTACATTGTGACTTCACACACCTCCATTCTATGAGTTCACACACCTGCATTGTGACTTCACACACCTCCATTCTATGACTTCAAACACCTCCATTCTGTCCTCACACACATCCATTCTGACTTCACACACCTCCCTTCCGTGACTTCACACACCTCGATTCTGTGACTTCACACACCTCCATTCTGACTTCACACACCTCCATTGTATGACTTCCCACACCTCTATTCTGTGACTTCACACACCTCCATTCTATGACTTCACAAACTTCCATTGTGATATCACACACCTCCATTCTATGAGTTCACACACCTCCATTCTATGACTTCACACACCTAAATTCTGACTTCACACACCTCTATTCTATGACCTCGAACACCAACATTCTGACTTCACACACATCCATTCTATGACTTCACAGACCTCGAATCTGTGACTTCACTCACCTCCACTCTATGACGTCACACTTCTCCATTCTATGACTTCCCACACCTAATTTCTATGACTTCACCCACTTCCATTCTGACTTCACACACCTCCATTCTGTGACTTCACACACCTCCATTCTATGATTCCACACACTTCCATTCTGTGACTTCAGACACCTCCATTCTATGACTTCACACACCTCAATTCTGACTCACACAACTCCATTCTGTGACTTCACAAAACTCCATTCTATGATTTCACATATCTCCATTCTATGACTTCACACACCTCCATCTATTACTTCACACACCGCCATTTTGAGCTCACAAACCTCCATTCTTTGACTTCACACACCTCTATTCTGACTTCACACACCTCCATTGTATGACTTCACACACCTCTATTCTGTGACTTCACACACCTCCATTCTATGACTTCACAAACTTCCATTGTGACGTCACACACCTCCATTCTATGAGTTCACACACCTCCATTCTATGACTTCACAAACCTCCATTCTGACTTCACACACCTCTATTCTATGACTTCGAACACCTACATTCTGACTTCACACACATCCATTCTATGACTTCACAGTCCTCGAATCTGTGACTTCACTCACCTCCACTCTATGACTTCACACTTCTCCATTCTATGACTTCCCACACCTAATTTCTATGACTTCACCCACCTCCATTCTGACTTCACAACTCCATTCTGACTTCACACACCTCCATTCTATGACTTCACACACCTCCATTCTGACTTCACACACCTCCATTCTGTGACTTCACACAACTCCTTTCTATGATTTCACACACTTCCATTCTGTGACTTCAAACATCTCCATTCTATGACTTCACACACCTCCATTCTGTGACTTCACACACCTCCAGTCTATGACTTCACACACCTCCATTCTAGGACTTCACACATCTACATTGTGACTTCACACAACTCCATTTTATGAGTTCACACACCTGCATTGTGACCTCACACACCTCCATTCCATGACTTCACACACCTCCATTCTGACCTCACACACCTCCATTCTGACTTCACACACCTAAATTCTGTGACTTCACACACCTCCATTCTATGATTTCACACAACTCCGTTCTATGACTTCACTCACCTCCATTCTATGACTTCACACAACTCCTTTCTGAGTTGACACACATCCATTCTATGACTTCACACACCTCCAATCTGAATTCACACACCTCCATTCTATGACTTCACACACCTTCATTCTGTGACTTCACACACATCCATTCTATGAGTTCCCACGCCTCCATTTTGACTTCACACACCTCCATTCTATAACTTAACACAACTCCATTCTCACTTCACACACCTGAATTCTGTGACTTTACACACCTGTATTCTGACTTCAC
Source organism: Megascapheus bottae (assembly GCA_024803745.1). Classification (NCBI taxonomy): domain Eukaryota; kingdom Metazoa; phylum Chordata; class Mammalia; order Rodentia; family Geomyidae; genus Megascapheus; species Megascapheus bottae. The sequence goes on from JANJXV010001695.1 coordinate 77,550, forward strand.
ACACTCCATTCTGTGACTTCACAAACCTCCATTCTATGACTTCACACACCACCACTCTGTGACTTCACACATCTCCACTCTGTGACTTTACACACCTCCATTCTGCGAATTCACACACCTCCATTCTGTGATTTCACACACCTCCATTCTATGACTTCACACACCTCCATTCTGACTTCACACACCTCCATTCTATGACTTCACACACCTCCACTGTAACTTCACACACCTCCATTCTGTGACTTCACACACCTCCCTTCCGTGACATCACACACCTCGATTGTGTGACTTCACACACCTCCATTCTGACTTCACACACCTCCATTGTATGACTTCCCACACCTCTATTCTGTGACTTTACACACCTCCATTCTATGACTTCACAAACTTCCATTGTGATATCACACACCTCCATTCTATGAGTTCACACACCTCCATTCTATGACTTCACACACCTCCATTCTGACTTCACACACCTCTATTCTATGACTTCGAACACCTACATTCTGACTTCACACACATCCATTCTATGACTTCCCACACCTAAATTCTATGACTTCACCCACCTCCATTCTGACTTCACAACTCCATTCTTACTTCACACAACTCCATTCTATGACTTCACACACCTCCATTCTGAATTCACACAGCTCAATTCTGTGACTTCACAAAATTCCATTCTGTCTTCACACACCTCCATTGTATGAATTCACACACCTCCATTCTGCGACTTCACACACTTCCATTGTGACGTCACACACCTCCATTCTATGAGTTCACACACCTCCATTCTATGACTTCACACACCTCCATTCTGACTTCACAAACCTCTATTCTATGACTTCGCACACCTCCATTCTGACATCACACCCCTCCAGTCTATGACTTCACAGACCTCGAATCTTTGACTTCACTCACCTCCACTCTATGACTTCACACTCCTCCATTCTATGACTTCCCACACCTAATTTCTATGATTTCACCCACGTTCATTCTATGACTTCACACCTCCATTCTGACTTCACACACCTCCATTCAATGACATCACACACCTCCATTCTATGACTTCACAAACCTTCATTCTTACTTCAGAATCATCCATTCTATGACCTCACACACCTCCATCTATGACTTCCCAAATCTCCATTCTGTGACTTCACACACCTCCATACTGAGTTCACAAAACTCCATTCGGTGACTTAACACACCTCCATTCTGACTTCACACACGTCCATTCTATGACTTCACACACCTCCATTTTATGACTTCACACACCTACATTCTATGACTTCACACATCCATTTTGACTTCACACACCTCCAATATATGACTTCAAACAGCTCAATTCTCTGACTTCACACACCTCCATTCTATGACTTTAAACCCGTCCATTCAGTGACTTCACACACCTCCATTCTATGACTTCATACACCTCCATTCGATGACTTCACCCACCTCCATTCTATGACTTCACAAACCTCCATTCTCCGACTTCACACCCTCTAATTTGATTTCTCATACCTCCATTCTATGACTTCACAAACGTCCTTTCGGTGACTTCACAATACTCCATTCTATGACTTCACACATCTACATTCTATGACTTCACACACCTCAATTCTGACTCACACAACTCCATTCTGTGACTTCACAAAACTCCATTCTATGATTTCACATATTTCCATACTATGACTTTACACACCTCCATCTATGACTTCACACACCTCCATTCTGAGTTCACACACCTCCATTCTGTGACTTCACACACCTCCATTCTGACTTCACACACCTCCATTGTATGACTTCACACAACTCCATTCTGTGACTTCACACACCTCCATTCTATGACTTCACAAATTTCCATTGTGACGTCACACACCTCCATTCTATGAGTAAACACACCTCCATTCTGTGACTTCACACACCTAATTTCTATGACTTCACCCACCTCCATTCTATGACTTCACACCTCCATTCTGACTTCACACACCTCAATTCTGTGACTTCACACCCCTCCATTGTATGACTTCACAAACTACCGTTGTGATGTCACACACCTCCATTCTATGAGTTCACACACCTCCATTCTATGACTTCACTCACCTCCATTCTATGACTTCACACCTCCATTCTGACTTCACACACCTCAATTCTGTGACTTCACACCCCTCCATTCTATGACTTCACAAACTACGTTGTGATGTCACACACCTCCATTCTATGAGTTCACACACCTCCATTCTATGAGTTCACACACCTCCATTCTATGACTTCACCCACCTCCATTCTATGACTTCACACACCTCCATTCTCCGACTTCACACCCCTCTAATTTGATTTCTCATACCTCCATTCTATGACTTCACAAACCTCCCTTCGGTGACTTCACAATACTCCATTCTATGACTTCACACATCTACATTCTATGACTTCACACTCCTCCATTCTGACTTCACACACCTCTATTGTACGACTTTGTACAACTACATTCTGACTTCACACACCTCCATTCTATGACTTCACAGACCTCGAATATGTGACTTCTCTCACCTCCATTCTATGACTTCCCACACCTAATTTCTATGACTTCACCCACCTCCATTCTATGACTTCACACCTCTATTCTGACCTCACACACCTCCATTCTATGATTTCACACACCTCCATTCTGTGACTTTACACACCTCCATTCTATGACTTCACACACCTTCATTTTGTGACTTCACACACCTCCATTCTATGACTTCACACACCTCCATTCTATGACTTCACACACCTACATTGTGACTTCACACACCTCCATTCTATGAGTTCACACACCTGCATTGTGACTTCACACACCTCCATTCTATGACTTCAAACACCTCCATTCTGTCCTCACACACATCCATTCTGACTTCACACACCTCCCTTCCGTGACTTCACACACCTCGATTCTTTGACTTCACACACCTCCATTCTGACTTCACACACCTCCATTGTATGACTTCCCACACCTCCATTCTGTGACTTCACACACCTCCATTCTATGATTCCACACACTTCCATTCTGTGACTTCACACACCTCCATTCTATGACTTCACACACCTCAATTCTGACTCACACAACTCCATTCTGTGACTTCACAAAACTCCATTCTATGATTTCACATATCTCCATTCTATGACTTCACACACCTCCATGTATTACTTCACACACCGCCATTCTGAGCTCACAAACCTCCATTCTTTGACTTCACACACCTCCATTCTGACTTCACACACCTCCATTCTATGACTTCACACACCTCCATTCTGTGACTTCACACACCTCCATTCTATGACTTCACAAACTTCCATTGTGACGTCACACACCTCCATTCTATGAGTGCACACACCTCCATTCTATGACTTCACACACCTCCATTCTGACTTCACACACCTCTATTCTACGACTTCGTACACCTACATTCTGACTTCACAAACCTCCATTCTATGACTTCACAGACCTCGAATGTGTGAATTCACTCACCTCCACTCTATGACTTCACCCACCTCCATTCTATGACTTCACACCTCTATTCTGACCTCACACACCTCCATTCTGTGACTTCACACACCTCCATTCTATGATTTCACACACCTCCATTCTGTGACTTCACACACCTCCATTCTATGATTTCACACACCTCCATTCTGTGACTTCACACACCTCCATTCTATGACTTCACACACCTCCATTCTATGACTTCACACACCTCCATTCTGACTTCACACATCTCCATTCTGTGACTTCACACACCTCCTTTCTATGATTTCACACACTTCCATTCTGTGACTTCACACACCTCCATTCTATGACTTCACACACCTCCATTCTGTGACTTCACACACCTCCAGTCTATGACTTCACACACCTCCATTCTATGACTTCACACATCTACATTGTGACTTCACACAACTCCATTTTATGAGTTCACACACCTGCATTGTGACTTCACACACCTCCATTCCATGACTTCACACACCTCCATTCTGACCTCACACACCTCCATTCTGACTTCACACACCTAAATTCTGTGACTTCACACACCTCCATTCTATGATTTCACACACCTCCGTTCTATGACTTCACTCACCTCCATTCTATGACTTCGCACACCTCCTTTCTGAGTTGACACACATCCATTCTATGACTTCACACACCTCCAATCTGAATTCACACACCTCCATTCTATGACTTCACACACCTCCATTCTGTGACTTCACACACATCCATTCTATGAGTTCACACACCTCCATTTTGACTTCACACACCTCCATTCTATAAATTAACACAGCTCCATTCTCACTTCACACACCTCAATTCTATGACTTTACACACCTCTATTCTGACTTCACACACCTCCATTCTGTGACTTCACAAACCTCCATTCTATGACTTCACACACCTCCACTCTGTGACTTCACACATCTCCACTCTGTGACTTTACACACCTACATTCTGCGAATTCCCACACCTCCATTCTGTGATTTCACACACCTCCATTCTATGACTTCACACACCTCCATTCTGACTTCACACACCTCTATTCTATGACTTCACACACCTCCATTGTAACTTCACACACCTCCATTCTGTGACTTCACACACCTCCCTTCCGTGACTTCACACACCTCCATTCTGTGACTTCACACACCTCCATTCTGACGTCACACACCTCCATTGTATGACTTCCCACACCTCTATTCTGTGACTTCACACACCTCCATTCTATCACTTCACAAACTTCCATTGTGATATTACACACCTCCATTCTATGAGTTCACACACCTCCATTCTATGACTTCACACACCTAAATTCTGACTTCACACACCTCTATTCTATGACTTCGAACACCTACATTCTGACTTCACACACATCAATTCTATGACTTCACAGACCTTGAATCTGTGCCTTCACTCACCTCCACTCTAAGACTTCACACTTCTCCATTCTATGACTTCCCACACCTAATTTCTATGACTTCACCCACCTCCATTCTGACTTCACACACCTCCATTCTGTGACTTCACACACCTCCATTCTGACTTCACACACCTCAATTCTGACTCACACAACTCCATTCTGTGACTTCACAAAACTCCATTCTATGATTTCACATATCTCCATTCTATGACTTCACACACCTCCATCTATTACTTCACACACCGCCATTCTGAGCTCACAAACCTCCATTCTTTGACTTCACACACCTCCATTCTGACTTCACACACCTCCATTCTATGACTTCACACACCTCCATTCTGTGACTTCACAAATACCCATTCTATGACTTCACAAACTTCCATTGTGACGAAACACACCTCCATTCTATGAGTGCACACACCTCCATTCTATGACTTCACACACCTCCATTCTGACTTCACACACCTCTATTCTACGAGTTCGTACACCTACATTCTGACTTCACACACCTCCATTCTATGACTTCACAGACCTCGAATGTGTGAATTCACTCACCTCCACTCTATGACTTCACACTTCTCCATTCTATGACTTCCCACACCTAATTTCTATGACTTCAGCCACCTCCATTCTATGACTTCACATCTCTATTCTGACCTCACACACCTCCATTCTATGACTTCACACACCTCCATTCTGACTTCACACACCTCCATTCTGTGACTTCACACACCTCCATTCTATGATTTCACACACCTCCATTCTATGATTTCACACACCTCCATTCTATGACTTCATACACCTCCATTCTATGACTTCACACACCTCCATTCTGTGACTTCACACACCTCCATTCTATGACTTCACACACCTCCATTCTATGACTTCACACACCTACATTGTGAGTTCACACACCTCCATTCTATGAGTTCATACACCTGCATTGTGACTTCCCACACCTCCATTCTATGACTTCAAACACCTCCATCTGACCTCACACACCTCCATTCTGGCTTCACACACCTAAATTCTGTGACTTCACACACCTCCATTCTATGATTTCACACACCTCCATTCTATGACTTCACTCACCTCCATTCTGACTTCACACACCTCCTTTCTGAGTTGACACACCTCCATTCTATGACTTCACAGACCTCCAATCTGAATTCACACACCTCCATTCTATGACTTCACCCACCTCCATTCTATGATTTCACACACCTCCATTCTCCGATTTCACACCCCTCTAATTTGATTTCTCATACCTCCATTCTATGACTTCACAAACATCCCTTCGGTGACTTCACAATACTCCATTCTATGGCTTCACACATCTACATTCTATGACTTCACACACCTCAATTCTGACTCACACAACTCCATTCTGTGACGTCACAAAACTCCATTCTATGATTTCACATATCTCAATACTATGACTTCACACACCTCCATCTATGACTTCACACACCTCCATTCTGAGTTCACACACCTCCATTCTGTGAATTCACACACCTCCATTGTGACTTCACACACCTCCATTGTATGACTTCACACACCTCTATTCTGTGACTTCACACACCTCCATTCTATGACTTCACAAACTTCCATTGTGACGTCACACACCTCCATTCTATGAGTTCACACACCTCCATTCTATGACTTCACAAACCTCCATTCTGACTTCACACACCTCTATTCTATGACTTCGAACACCTACATTCTGACTTCACACACATCCATTCTATGACTTCACAGTCCTCGAATCTGTGACTTCACTCACCTCCACTCTATGACTTCACACTTCTCCATTCTATGACTTCCCACACCTAATTTCTATGACTTCACCCACCTCCATTCTGACTTCACAACTCCATTCTGACTTCACACACCTCCATTCTATGACTTCACACACCTCCATTCTGACTTCACACACCTCCATTCTGTGACTTCACACAACTCCTTTCTATGATTTCACACACTTCCATTCTGTGACTTCAAACATCTCCATTCTATGACTTCACACACCTCCATTCTGTGACTTCACACACCTCCAGTCTATGACTTCACACACCTCCATTCTAGGACTTCACACATCTACATTGTGACTTCACACAACTCCATTTTATGAGTTCACACACCTGCATTGTGACCTCACACACCTCCATTCCATGACTTCACACACCTCCATTCTGACCTCACACACCTCCATTCTGACTTCACACACCTAAATTCTGTGACTTCACACACCTCCATTCTATGATTTCACACAACTCCGTTCTATGACTTCACTCACCTCCATTCTATGACTTCACACAACTCCTTTCTGAGTTGACACACATCCATTCTATGACTTCACACACCTCCAATCTGAATTCACACACCTCCATTCTATGACTTCACACACCTTCATTCTGTGACTTCACACACATCCATTCTATGAGTTCCCACGCCTCCATTTTGACTTCACACACCTCCATTCTATAACTTAACACAACTCCATTCTCACTTCACACACCTGAATTCTGTGACTTTACACACCTGTATTCTGACTTCACACACTCCATTCTGTGACTTCACAAACCTCCATTCTATGACTTCACACACCACCACTCTGTGACTTCACACATCTCCACTCTGTGACTTTACACACCTCCATTCTGCGAATTCACACACCTCCATTCTGTGATTTCACACACCTCCATTCTATGACTTCACACACCTCCATTCTGACTTCACACACCTCCATTCTATGACTTCACACACCTCCACTGTAACTTCACACACCTCCATTCTGTGACTTCACACACCTCCCTTCCGTGACATCACACACCTCGATTGTGTGACTTCACACACCTCCATTCTGACTTCACACACCTCCATTGTATGACTTCCCACACCTCTATTCTGTGACTTTACACACCTCCATTCTATGACTTCACAAACTTCCATTGTGATATCACACACCTCCATTCTATGAGTTCACACACCTCCATTCTATGACTTCACACACCTCCATTCTGACTTCACACACCTCTATTCTATGACTTCGAACACCTACATTCTGACTTCACACACATCCATTCTATGACTTCCCACACCTAATTTCTATGACTTCACCCACCTCCATTCTGACTTCACAACTCCATTCTTACTTCACACAACTCCATTCTATGACTTCACACACCTCCATTCTGAATTCACACAGCTCAATTCTGTGACTTCACAAAATTCCATTCTGTCTTCACACACCTCCATTGTATGAATTCACACACCTCCATTCTGCGACTTCACACACTTCCATTGTGACGTCACACACCTCCATTCTATGAGTTCACACACCTCCATTCTATGACTTCACACACCTCCATTCTGACTTCACAAACCTCTATTCTATGACTTCGCACACCTCCATTCTGACATCACACCCCTCCAGTCTATGACTTCACAGACCTCGAATCTT